>PRKT01000672.1:68438-144785 GCA_003671525.1 Saccostrea glomerata
CCCCCCCCCCCCCCCCCATTCTCGAAAAAAGAAAAAATAGTAAAAAAAAAATTTTTGGTAAATGTATTATTTGTTAACATGTATTGCACTAGAAGAAAAATCCCCCAAAATAAAAAAAAAACAAAAATCAAAATGCAATTAGTATTAGAATCAATGTGAACATTTTGATATAATCACAATTTTTTCCAAACTTATATGCATGACTATCTTTTTGATTGATAAAGTAAAAAGTGGTTGTTTTATTTTTCTTTTTTTTCCACTGAATTAATCTATTCCATTTCCTTTCAACTGGTCTTATTTACTAACTTGTTCATGCATTAATTAATATTTACATTTACCAGCATAAGACTGAGAGAGAGAGAAATGTTTTCAAGAATTTGGCATGTTGTACTATACTTTTATGAAAAAGATGAATCCTTCATTTATGTAATTTTTTCTGAAATTGTTTATCAATAATGAGATTAGAAACTTATTTATTTTTTTGGTAAAACAAAAAATATGTTTATATATGTTATTATGAAATGTATTTTTATTCATATTTCTGTATTAAAAATACTAGGTTGTGTTGCACTATCCAAGTGGGAGAAAGTCTGTTATCATCAAAGAGGATGCCCACCAGCAGATATGCAAGGCTATTGCAAGAGGTGGAAATACAGATAATGCCATAGTCAATGTTTTGCTTCAATCCAATCCAATGGAATTAGTGCGAGGCTCCCAAAAGATCATACAAGAAGAGTGTAAGGCAGTTTCGAAGAGGGGTTCAGGCACTCTACTACAAAAGAAAACCCATGCAGATTTTTTCAGTTTCCAATGGGAAGGTTTTTACCAACAACTGGAGACAACATGTCCAGCACTACTGTCTATTATTACAGCTACTGTATCAGACATTCCACCTGTTATTGGAAGCAAACCATTTCTTCATGCGCTGCAAACCATAGGTGTAGCACTTCATGGAAGGAGTCAAGAGATGTCTGTTTTGCAGTACATAAATGGTTTCCTGTTATCTCATGGTGGATGTACACAGCGGGTATGTTCTGAATTTGTGTATAAATCTATTCATGATATATTTTAAATTATTAATTTCTTAGAAACAAAATAAATATATTTTCAGAATTGGATTGCCATACCAGTCTGTTAATGCTCTCAAACTGGATATTGAAACTTAACAGAATATTAGATTTTTAAATATTCATTATCCAAATGCATTTTGCAATTTTCAGTACTATATGATTTTAACTTTAGGATATAGAGAGACTGTCACATATAGGATTGACTGTCCATCCTTTGTCTTTAAAGAGAAAGCTCAGTGACTGGCAGGAAATACTGGACAAAGAAATCATAGAAGTCCGTGATTCCTGGGTTGATGGAGGAAGTGTTAAGTACCAAATCATTGGTGACAACTGGGACAAAAACATTCTTCCATCATATAGAACATCAGACAGGAAAACGCTTTCTCTTCATCTCTTTCATGTGTATGCCATCCTTGACAGAGTAATTCCATCTGTACCTAGCTCTGACAGTCCTGCTCCCCATGATATTGAGATTGGAACATTTATTCCTTCCATTCAAAACCAAGAGACGTTGATGAAAGAGCTAACATTTCTGTTCTCCACTTCCATCATTGAAAATCATCCTGAATTGCAGAAACAATTTGGAAACATTTATCCAAAGCACTTAGAGCATAGATATTCCTACTGTGCAGGAAATAAAACTAAACAAGTAAGTCCTTCTTGTATTTTTACTTACCGGTATTTTCTTTCTTTTCTTTTTTTTTGTTTGGTAATTTCTATACTTTTCTTTTAGACGAAAAATGATTTATTAATAAAATTACTTATTTTATAATTGAAGTACCCACTTGGATTTTTTGACTGCAACGAAAATAAGACACCAGAATTGATTCGTCTGTTAAAGAATTTGTCAACATATGTTCCATGCAAGGATGGAGAAGTAGTGGAACCTGTATTTTTTGGAGGTACATGTATTTCCTTTAATATTGAATTAAAATGTATTTAAAATTTAATCTATAAAATGACAGTCGCACTGGAGAGATTTATGCTTTTTCCACTAATCAAATCCACAACATGTATGGAATTCTTGTGTTGATACTTTTATTGAATATTGGTAGATATAAGTTAGTTATGGAGTTTTTTTTGTATTTTTTATTATAAGAGGGCAGAGTCTAATTCGAATTTACATAACTTTGTCAAGCTTTTTCATGTGTGGTCATAGGTGCGACATAACACCTTTTATTAGTATTGTAATTTTAACATCTGTAATTACTAGGGGTCTTAAATTGTGATTTTAATACAATAATTAGGTATAAACGCCTCATAAATGTGTATATATATACAATCTATACCAATTTAAACATGTATTATCCAATACACATTTCAAGTGTTAATTTTTATCATTAGGTGACAGGTTAACAGACGAACGGGTGCAAGCAGCGCAGAAGGCCATGGCTAATGCTGACACACAGCTTCAGAGACTCCAAGGTTTTGTGTCAAAAATCGAAGACTTTCACAGACTAATGAATTTCTTAGAGGTATCTAATTTGAGTTATGTGCATGTGTTAGATGAATATTATGTAAAAAAAAAATCTGCAGTAATACACATTAATTGTACAAGAGTTAAGACCTCTATTTTACTTAAAACTGGGTATGCACAACAGAGAGATGTAGGTTTATACAGATGTAGACTGGATGTATTTGGTAACATTTAATGGCTCTATTTTTTAGGCTATACACAAGCTTACGTATTCAACCAAGAGTGCTGCGGACCGAGGCACAGTTTACTACTACAGGTATGATACGTTGTATATTTTATATTTGTGTGTACTTAATTGTATACTTGAATATTAAGCATAACTTGAATGAAAAATCTTTTTTAATGAATTGCAGAAACTTACTGAACATGAGAAATGTCAAAGGGCAAGTGTATAATGCATATCGGGCATATAAGATGCTCTATTATGTGATCTTGGATGCCATCTGTTTGCTGCTTTTCCTGCATCATATGGGTGTCCCAGACACTGAACATGAAATAGATCTGCCAATCAACTTTGCAGCAATGTCAGACAGAGAGAAGATAGATTACATCGATTCCGTGAGTGAGAACATTTTGAGAAAGTATTTCTTTGATGAGACTGATGACTTATTTCAGAAGTTACGAGATATTGTGTGTGACCCACAACATCCAGAAAACTACTGGACATCAACACAGGAGGAAGGAAGGTTTAAGTGCCATCACTGTGACAAAACCTATGCGAATGTCTTAACCCTGAAAACTCATGAAGAAAAAATCCATGACGTACATATTGCCAAACCATCAAAAAAGCAGAAAGATAAAACCCAAGATCAAATGCATGATTACCTACTCATGTTATTTAAACTTGTGATGTTGCACAGGAACTTGGATACTTCAGTTGATATGGGGGATGGTGAGAGGGCAGTGCGATCCGCCAAATATGAATTGCCAGTATACCATCTCACGAACAAAGTGAAGTATGCAATTGGTTCTATTCATTTAACATCTCTGACAAGTGGCATTCTTCGTGAGAGTCAAGCAGAACGCTTAGTTGCCAACCGCTTTGTTAATCTGCAAGGAGGAAAGAACAACAATGTGTCCTTAGATGAGTACCTGGAGATGCTGAATAGAGATAGCAAAATTGCCTGTTCTGGACATAAAACAAAGGAGAGTATCCTTGCCCACTCAAAGGAATATCCTCATCTGATAAACATGGTCAGCCATTTTGACAGTATTACTGACATCAGAAGTAGGAAGGGTTTCCATCACATCCCTAGCTACAAGGGAGATGTATTAAAGGTGTTAAAAGATTTGCAAGAAGCAAATGTACTAACTTATATTCCAAAGTGTGCATTCAAGTGCCAAGACTTTTCATTTGATAGGAACCCCTTTCAGAATGCATTTGCTGGATTATCTACTATGATACACAGGCATAAACCAAGACAACCCTTCATAAGGTTGAGAGATCCCCATGTTTAAGGTAGCTCCACCCTTGCATTGTCAAACTTACAAAGTATATAAATTGCATGTATTTCAAATTGAGACAATTAATTAGCAGGTAATTATCTCAGAGTATAATTGCTTTTTAAATCCATTGCCAGCTATTTGAAGATATCAGACACACTTTTGAATAAGCACCAGGTTTAAATGACAAAATGCATGTTGTCACAGAAAGGATGGAGATACCTTAAACTTTACATACAGAATATTGATTACTATGTTAATACAATGGTTCTTTGTATGATAACCATGTATTTCTTCCTCTGAACATTGTTACATGTAATAGGTTCAGTTGTCCTATGTTGTTATCATTAACTGTACATATATAAACTGTCGTAGAATCAGAATTTTTTTTTGGAGATAGACATACCCATAAAATTGTATTGATATTATAATGATTAATTTTGTAGAGACGTGTTAGATATGGGTACATGTTGAAGTGACATATCCTCACTCATAGTGCAGGGCTGCTTCATTTCTTTATCTTATTCTGTGATATTGTTATGTTCTTTGATACATGACATTAAAATGTAAAAGTTTGTGTACAAGTTGACATTTTATTTTGAATGTGACCAATATACATGAACAACGTAATGCATTCACTTGGCTGTTATCATTTAATAAAACATAAAAATAAACTGTGTCACTGGAAATTTATTCACTGACAGTGTCAGTGTTGTAACTCCCAAAGAGAAATGGGCATAATAAAAACAATCAATATTTTGTTGCAATGTACAAGTAAAGAATATTGTTTTTAGAATGGCTGCCTTTCATATTCCAATGCAGTACAAATAAAACTGGTTGGAGGGACAGAATAAGAGAAGAAATCTTTTTTTGTCTTAATCTCATCTACAGACACATTTCATAGAAAGAGAAAGATTTTTTCCTTGATTAGACAAACAAATCTTTATACAAATGGTACATTCTTCATGAAATGTTAAGATGAATGGAACTGAACAATTGCGGTCAATGTATATATAGGGCTCATATCTTTGTAACAATTTTATAAACGAAAATAATGAAAATGGTCAAAAGTAATCATGAAATGAAAAGAGGCCCATAGGCCATAACAATGCTCATTTGAGTTACTGAGGCCATGCCTTACCCCCAGGGTTCATAGTTTGAACAATGTAGAATGAAAAAATAATATTCTGTATTGTGGCCCTGTCCAACCCTGAAGGGGGGGGGGGTGTCATGATTTGAAAAATTTAGAATCTGCACTACCCCAGAATGCTTTCAAATAAGCTAAGGCTTTTTCTGGCCCAGTGGTTCTTGAGAAAAAGACTCTGTCGTACTTTTTTTTTTGATAATCTCCCTTGGATGGAGGCTTAGCCCTTCAGATTAAGGCTAGTTGAATCCACACTTTTCAAAAGTTATGTCCCTTGGTTGCCAATTTGGGGGAAAATCCAATAGAATTCTCACAGTATCCTTTATAGTTTTCTGGTTTGAAACTTTGTCAAATGACTAAAAAAATTATGTGCATCTTGTATATTGATTGCCCCAAGGTTGGGCTACCCATATCAGAAAAGAAAACAAATACACACAGTGAATTTATAGGAGCACACCCAAATGTTTAGTAGCAAAAAGAGGAAAGATTTCATTACTTTCCCTTTTAATTGACCCTGCAAAGGGACATCACTATCGCAAAGTGTGGATTGGACTATTTTAGCTCCCTTTCACCCAAGGATGCTTTGTACCAATTTTGGTAAAAATAGTTCATAAGTTTAAAATGCATATGTAAAAAAAGTCTGCAGATGGACGACGGACAACAGGTGATCAGAAAAGTTCATTTGAGCTTTCGGTGACCTTACACTGGCAAAAAACTTGCATTTTTACAATTTTCAGGTACACTATGAAACATTATAATCATGAATACAATGCATATACATGTACTTAATAGGTTTTATGTATAACAAAAAACAACACAAAAAACACCTGTAATAAATTAGACATTCTCTAGCTCATCTAGTTCTTCGTCAAAAGATTCATATTCCTCTGTCTCATCACTATCACTTTCTTGCTCAGTGTTCACATTCCCTAGATTGAACATTTTTTCCACTGGCAGTAGTTCACATTTTTTACAAGTACATTTCGCTGCACAGTTATCACAGCAAGTGTGCCGTCCCAAAGATGTGTCTTTAACTTCTTGCAAATCCTTGTCCTCCAAAAAGTTTTGCAAGAGACAAAGTCTGCGACATTCCTTTGTCAACAGAATCTTCTTTACGTCATCGTCAGCTACTCTTTGATGATATGCGTTATACAAGATCAAGGCAACAGAGGGCATGTTGTCTCTTCCTACTCTTCCTATTTCCTGGATGAAGTCTGAGCAGTTTGTCTGTGCCCCAAACAAAATGACACTATGGAACGCCTTGGCATCCACTCCCATTCCTAACGCACTAGTTGAAATTACAACTCGTAGAGGACTGTCACAGTTTTTCAGTTCCTTAACAATGTACTCCTTCTTCACCTCTTCTGTCTCCGAGTGGTACAATTCAATATGCTGGACACTGGATGGTACTTCTTCAACTAAAAAGTTATAGATTTTAGAGGCATCATTAATAGAGGTGCAATAAATTAGTACCCGTGGAAACTTCTCTTGTAACTCTTGAAGTGGATCAATTATCCAGAACATTGACGTCTCCACATCTGTTGAAACCTTATTTACAGATAACTTAATGTTCGACTTGTCAGGAGAGACAATTATTTCTACAGTTTTGTCACTTAAGTTCAAACTTTTTTTAACACGTTTGGCAGTTTTCTTTGTGCAGGTTGCACTCAAAGCCAACACATTTGCATCTGGGAACAGAGACCTGAGCTCGCCAAGATTTCCAAACCATTTTCTGAAGGCTTCTTTGCCATTTTCATTTTGTCCCCTGTCAAACAAATACAAGAAAAAAATATAAACACTTTTTTTCAAACAAGGAATTGTTAAAATATGCTAGAGTTTCAAGACATCCAGGTACATGAAATTCAAGTTGCATTTTTTTTCGTCTTAGACTTACCATGTTGCTATAGTGTGAAATTCATCGATGACAATGGTTGTAACATCAAGATGCTTCATAGATTCTCTCCATTCTGGATTGCCTACTAAAGCCTCTGGGGAGCCATAAACAATATCTACTCTTCCATCAAGAATTCTTCTATCACTCTCATCACTGGACCCTTTAAATATATATATAAATGGTTTCATATAAAGACCATTTAGCATTTGTCCAAGATATGAATAGAACATCGGTAATAATAACATCCGTTAAAAGACCACTTTACTTTTTATTGAGTCAAGCTAAAGCTCGACACTCATCTTGTATAAAAAAAAATTCAGATGTTATTGTTACATACAACATGCATAGGGACATAAATTCGGGGTTATGCTAAACTTCTAGGAATTGTTTTTATTCAATTTCAGTAATTTACCATTAATGACATGTGCAAAACTAAGCTATCTTTGAACATTTTCTCTAATTCTAACAACCACATTCCCTGACGAGTTTAAATCTCGTAGCTTATTTATAATTTGGGTCATTTATAGAAAATACACCAACCTTTATATGCAGCTGTCAAATTTGGAACTTTCTGCAAGTGAGCTACTTGGTCCTGCATCAGCGAAATCAATGGACAGCACACTAAAATTTTGCCAACCTCAATTCCCATTTCTCTCCGTACTGGAATTAGCATCTGAAAGGGAAGGGATTTCCCAAATCCAGTCGGGAGGACCGCTACACAGTCCATCCTGTCCAGTAGACATTCCAAAATCTTTCTCTGTTCTTCTTTAAGACTTGGAATTTCAAATCTTTCTAACACGTTTTCGATCGCCTTGTTGATTTTCTCTTTCGCCGCCATTTTACATAGACTACCGATCGCAGTTTTCAACGACGTATCTGATTGGTTAACAAGAGAACATCCACTTCGCAATGATTGGTCAATATTTTTAATAGAATTTGAACTCTGACGTGACCCTCTATGGGATGTTGTTAGATGTTAGTGTAGAGAGTATGCGAGCGGATCTAACATCTAATTTTAATTAGATTGTATGAATATGATACATGTAATAAAATGGAGATCTATTAGCGGCTTCATTTCAGCTCATGCTAGAAGTCATAAGCCAAAAGAACACATTAGCCAATGTCATGCAGAACTGTAATCCATAGGTCAATTCACTAGGTGTTGATTGATTTTATGTTGTTTAACTCCCCCTCGAGAATGTGTTAATTTCGTTATAACAAATTCCAGAATTTGTTATTAACCCCCTTCCACGCAGTCACGCACTTTAACGCATATACCATTTCCTATTTCTAACGCAAAATCACGCATATACCGTTTCCCCGCAATCACGCATTTTCACGCACTTTAAAAAGTTCATTTAATCTTTAATTTAATACCAATTTCCTTCTATTTTTTATTTGCAAAAATCTCCTAAAATAAGAACAGTTATTTTTGTATTTAAATATAACGTCATAATATTATTTACGCTAAACTTTAGAGAAACGTGTACCACGTTAAAAGGTGCTTGCGGGGAAATGGTAAATTTCTACTTCTATGACGTGAACATTAAGTGAATGTTGCATAACAGTTCATTAAGTTGTAAAGAGTTAATACAAATTTAACTAGTTATCTCAGATCCTAAAATTTGTTATAAGGAATTGAAGTCGTTAAAATGAATTCCATAATTTGTTATCACGAATTTAATTCGTTAAAACGAATTCGACAAATCGTTATATATCGAATTCATATACTAGTACGTATATATATTTCTATAAGCCCTGATCATTGAATTTGATTAAACTTAAACTGAAATTTAATTCGCTATAACAAACTTTGGATTTTTTAAAAAAGAATTTAATTTGTTATAACAGATTTTTGAATTCTTTTAAACGAAGTGAATTCGTTATAACAAATTTAAGAATTCATTATAATGCATTCAACAAATTTGCTACAACATATTAAAATCGTTAAGAAAGAAATTGTTATAATGCATTAAATTCGCTATAATCTGTCCAATCAAACCACACACTCCAAAACATATTTTAAACGAAAACTAGAGGTACTGTGAGCAACGAGCTCACTAAATGATACCCCCGCCTTCCATATGGTTATAATGGAAAACTCCGGGTTTGCTGTGGCCGGGAAACCCAAAATACCGTATAAGTAGAATTTTTAGCGAGGTTTTAATTTTGGCATTATTAGCGAGGGTGTTGACATCACGCTAAAATTGAATGTCGCTAAAAATTAATTGTGTATTATTTGTAATAGTTTCTTTAGTTATTAGCATTTTAAAATCGCTAAAATTACTTCTCGCTAAAAATTAAAACACCAGATTTCAGGTAGAAATCGCTAAATTTTCGTCTCGCTAAAATTTTCACTTAAACGGTATGTGTCGGATCAAAAAGTAAAATAGGTGGTGCACAATGGCAATACTTAATAAAGACTTTGAAAGTTTCATTAAATTTCACTCAGTAGTATAAGAGGAGTTGCGGATAAGAGATTGGTACCCCAAAGCGTAACAGACAGACGTACAGAAAGACGGACGGACATACAGAATACAATATACCCTCTCACATTTCAAGCGGGGGGAGGAATAAAACAGAAAACACGTGCTTTTTTTCCTCAAAAAGATTTTTTAAACAAAAAATTTGAAGAATAAGGTATTCTCCACATGTTAATCGTGAACAACCTTTACAATTTTTTTCTCGGAAAAGAAAAAAAATCCGACACAATGTAATCGTTTACGGAGGAATAAATAACACCAACGAGTTCTTATAGCATTTACCAGCATATAATATATGTTAGTAAATACCTGTATAGTTTTGCTTAGCGATTCGATTTTCATCGATGATGCTTAAATTCCATGAGTAGAAATCCATGCTTTTCTCTAATTCGTCGGAAGGACTGGCACCTTGTTTATTCTGAGTATTAATAGTAATTCACGGTTATCGCTCTTGACTTCCTTATTTGGAAATCGCCCAGTCCTGTTTTTGGTTGCTGGCAAAACAAATCTAATAAATTTCTAAAATCTTACTAAATCCGGATCAGAAATTCCCTGATAAACCAATTTAAGAAACATCAAAACATTATGTGAAAATTTATTTCTTATTTGCAGGGAGGGGGTCCATGCAATTCATACGCAGTTAAAAAACTATATTAAAAAATTTAAATTAATTAGCAAAACTAATTTGCACGCCTCTCAAATTTCTAAGTATTTCCATAAGAAAATCCTTATGTGTGCGTGTGTGTATATATTAACATCGAGAACTATAAATTAGTATACCAGTAATCGAGCAATACAAGGAACTTAGTCAATAGAAGTTCTAAATGTATAAAATTATTCTTTTTTCTTTTGCATTTTTTTCTTCCGGACTATTTTGACAATGTTGGTACCTATGCCAGGTGCAATTTACATATTTTGTAAGAAAAAAAAATATATAATAAATAAATAAAAAAAAATAAATAAATAAAAGTTTTAGACGTGACATAGGAGGCTACTTCCGGAGGGATAATTTTTCTAGGGAATATGGGTGATTTGCATCAATTACACATTAATCATGTTAATTGGCTTCATTGATGTGGAAACAGGATGGTAACGGGTTCGTTCGCCCGATCTACCTGTTCGCGGGAGTCCGTTCGCGCAGAGTCCGTTCGCCCGAAATATTTTTCGCCCAATATCTTGTTCGCCCTATATGTAGTTCGCACAATGATTACATATACCCAATAATATATACTTGTAGTTGTATATATAATTTCATATGAATTAAAAACTAACATATATCATATTTTTCTATTTATTTCTTTTACGAACTTGGGGTATTTTTTTCCTCAAATTCTGATTCTAGGAACAATGATTGTTTTGTCTTAAATAATTTTTTATTTGATTCTAATGTTTTTTGAATGACTGAGTGTTTGCATAATTATAGTTAATTAGATGATTAATATAATTAATATCAATGTTAATTAGGGGGATGCATTTGTGTTATTTTTACGAATTGCGCTATGTTTTGAAAACAATCAAAGGACTGAAACGTTAATAGGTCCATTATAGGACTGAACAGCGGATGTTAAAGGTTTTACCTTTGAAGAATCTCCATTTTATTTCGAATGTATCACAAATTTGGAAAGAAATTCGTTAGATTTTATTCTACATTAAATTCAGGCGAACGGACCCTGTGCGAACACGTTTTAGGGCGAGCGGACTCTGGGCGAACGGGAAATTGGGCGAACAAGAAATCGCGCGAACAAGTTTTAGGGCGAACGAACAAACCAAACAGGATGGGGTTTCTTATCATTCCTCAACAAATAATAGACAATTACATATCGATGTATAACTCAACCTGTAATCATATCCCATAACGGTGATCACAGGGACTTGCTCCCAGCGTGTAATGATTATTTTATTAAAAAAATCATTTACCGTAATTTATTATTACGGTAATATGATTTTTTAATAAATAATTATTACACGCCGGGAGCAAGTCTCTGTGTAGTAATCAACAAACTGAAGATTCTTATATGTTCCAAAAAAGCTATATTTATCGCTCCTTGTTATATGTAAATATAAAGTTTGTGACAACTTTTGTCAACCGTAGTGGGCCTTGAGATTAGCGGGCCGTCGGACTTGTGAATCTTCGGACTGGTTGGCCGTTGGACTACAAAATCTTCGCACTAGTGGGTAGACCCTTTCTCGGCACTCAGAACCTTTGAGCAATGATCTGGATGAGGATCTTTTTCATGTCAGCAACTGTTGCCACATGGGGTTTATACATATGCATGTATGGTACCGTTCCCCATGCCTGCAGAGGGATTTGGATGAGCAGTAGAAGGATCAACTCCTTATTTCAAGACCCTAGATCAAACGCTTTAACAATTGCCCTGCAAATAGAATACACAATCTTGTATACAAATAACCAGTTGACAAATTTCAATGCACCATTTCATGACCATGTGTGTACATGTATCTTATTATTAACCAATTAAAGTTACCTTCCTCTCAGATTAAATCCCCTTTCTCCCGATGTATCTGTATACACATATTCTGTTATTTCGCCATGTTCCTACCCAGAGTAGGTGAGTTTTATCATCATAACTGAGGGACACGGGTCTGGCTATACCTTGTTCTTGTGTCAATATCAGTGACAAAAAGTGGCCATCTTTGTCAATCATATGCACTGAGCTGGTGATATCGTCACACACAAGGATGTGTGACATCACGTCTGTACAGATTCCTAGTGGTGCCAGTCCTACAAATCCTAAAGGAGGACCTGTGTAGGAGAATCGATGTCTACCTCCACGCTCTGTCACCACTACACGATCATCATCAGACACAATAACATCTCCATTACGGTTCTCTGTGATGCACATAGGTCTACGATACAGTATCTGCCCTCTGTTATTATTTTGTACCATCTGTATGAGTCGCCCTTTGTCGTTGTAACGTGTTAAGTTGGCCATTTCTATAGGATCATCTCTATAATTCACAACCAGCAAATCTCCATTGGAAGGGGAACAGAAAACACATCGTGGTTCCCATATTTCTGATTTCTGTTTCAGTGTAGACTGTGTTTTGTTATCTTTGGATAATGTGTTAATATTACCATACCAGTCTATATAAATGAGTTCACCAGTCAAGTTCACAGTGTGTACACACAATAGTTCTGAAACATTCAAACCTGTCAGATGATAAAGTGTATCACCTTCTGTGTTTATTAACATAATATTGTCCATATCACTGACCCAAGCCTTGTCTGATGTCACATGGCATATGTGTGTTAAGCGTTCGACACCTGTCACTGTGACAGATCCAAGTAACATGGGGCTAGACAATAGGTAAAGCAGATCTTCATTTTTCGGAATTTTTCTTACAGTTTCTATGATTTGGACTTCACTTAGTAATCTAATCACATCATCCAATTTGATTTCTTCAGTCACAGAGAGTAAGGTGTGTTGTGTAAGATTTGGGGTACCCTTTATCTTACTAAGCATGTTAAGGACATGGGTTTTCTTCAGAAATAAGAGGAATTTTACTGGCGTTTTTGCTAATTGTTCAAATCTGTTATCATAGTTCTCTATGTATGAAAGGTGTCTTTTCATTATTTCATTCTGTTGATTTAATTTATGCATCATAAAAGATTTCTGCTTGATTTTAATATCACATATCACAGTGTCTATAAGGTTCTTTAGTCTCTGGGCTTTCATTGCCGCTTCCACCAGACTTTCAGAGACTTCCACAGGACAATTTTTTATATTAGATTTGATTCCATTCAGAAGAAAACACCTCTCATAGATAATATTACTTCTAATGTTATGAATGATTTCTCTGTGCTGTTGGCGGTTTGTTTTATATGATGTTCTGATGTCTAGTACTCTGTGTTTTCTGTGTTCTTTACATTGAAAACAGGCAGGTAGTTCACATGATGAACAGTACATTTCGTACATTCTATATGGATGTATCACACATGCCTCTTGTTTGGAGATATAATCATTCTTCTCACCGTAAATCACAACGTCGTGATCTATGGTATTTAAATTAATAACATGATCCTCTTTACATTGTAGACACAGGTCATGTTTACACGTGTTACAGTAGAATTCTGTGTCTCCCTCGCATTGAAAACACTGCCGTACTCTACACTGTGTACTGTTTCCTAGCATGTCCATAATTTTGGCTGTATATATTACATGTATAAAAAAAATCTGCTGAAATATAAAATAAGAAAATTAACACACAGTTAAAATGACAGTTTCTTAAGATGAAAGGATCTTGAATTTTTAGGAAAAAAATGAAACTGTATTAATTCTTTAATCACTGTTAATATGAACAAAATATATACATGTATATTGGGTAATACATTATGTTTTAGAGCAAACAACAATAATTACAGATATCTAATGTCACGTAGTAGAAAACTGTACTGTTGCTATTGTATGAAAGCGCATGCATGTCACCTACATGTAGCTACTAGCGTTATCAGCTAAGTTTTGATAACCAGCTGACCAGTTCATCGGTCCAGTTGTGTTATTTTTTTTATTGAGGTGAATAAGTCTAAATTATTCTTTAGAAAGTTTTAATTTTGTATGAAAATGAACACATCTTACCTAAGCTATCTGCCACTACTTTTCATAGAAAGGTTGTCAGAGCTGTTTACATTTTATTGCCCAATATGATATCTAATATTTTTGTTTACGACGGGGCGTTCGATATTAAGCACTCGTGTTTGGACTGTTTCGGGATAAAGTAGGACCTAATGTCTAACGTTCAATAGAAAGCCAAGACATTGAACTAAATTCTCTAGAATTAATATTTTTTTTATTTTAGTCTATTTTAGCAATATGATAATAGGATTTTTTTGAACTGACAGAAATCCGATTAAAAGTAATATGATATATATTAAAATAATTGATATATGGAATCTACGAATTTATATTATTGAGACATTATCTTAAACTCCATGAAGGACTAAAGTATCTACAAGAGGGCTGTTTAACTATATACATGTATTTATTTACATATAATTACACAGACTCAACTGTAGTCCGGGTGGGTTCTGACCTTACCGGGCTGACTCACCGTCTCTGATCAATATGTGTCTGATCTCTTCGCCATCAGGGGGTGTAAGAGGGCCCGTGCGACTGTCCCGCCATCTGACGTCACATTGTCAGTAAGTCGTATATACCACGGGACAGTTACACAGAAACTACATTTCCTCGTTTTTCTTTGATAGGCGGGAGTCATCCGTACAGGGGAGGGTCCGGAACCATGTCCAACGAAGGGCCGCTGTTAACGCCCATCCGGGCAGACTGCACAGGGACAATAAATGCTTGGGCAAGCACCAGACAAGGCAAGTTCAGGAAATTCCTGGGGAAAAAAGGGGTCCGGGATCGCATCCAATCACAATCGAGGCCCTAAGTCCGGGATAATTCTCAGATACTGAAAGACCTGCTCAATATACGCTGGAGTAGGTCAAAGCCAGCTGACCCACTAACCACTCCTGTACCACCGCAAGGGTAACTCTCCTAGTCCCAGGCCAAAATCGGGGCATCTCCATGGTGACAATACCCCCGCGCGGTAAAGGTCCTCATGGGGAACCTCCTCAATCGGAAAGGCAGGAACAAGGTCTACGGAAGGAGTGGGCAGGCGCCAAACACACCTGTCAGAAGTCCGCCAGGGACATCGGGGGGCAAGGCCATCCCATAACAGGTCACCCGGTGATCTCTAACCCTGCAACCATTAAAGACGTTGGTGTACGCCCAACGGAGGCAGGCAGACAGGCGCTGCAGTACGTAGGCTTGGGTCCTCCAATGCAGCAACAAGGCTGGATGCAACGGACCATTCATTGAGTACATGGCTGGGGAGGTTTCCCGACGTAGTGACACAGGGAATCCATAGTCAGGACTAAGTCCTGGGTGGCCAGGGCGTTCCTGTCTGGGAAGACCACTTCACCGCAGTCTATGTGCCAGGTCCTGGACGTATGCCTCATTGCCAAGGAGCTGGCGAGCTAGTCACTTGAGAGCCTCCATGCGTATAGCGGAGGCCTCCGGGGTAGGGGGTATACTCCGCGTCGAAACACAGCGGGGAGGTGGTTCCGCAGCATGTGGTCCCTAAACTTGCGATTCATCACTCCGCACAGAAGGGGGCAGGGAAAGAGATCGTTCTCCCTCCTAGCTCCCCTAGCTCTTCCCCAAGGGAAAGTGGGCTGGGGTCTGGAAGGCATGTCCGGGGCCCCGTCGGTTCCAGCCAGTCGGTTATCATCATCCTCTCCTGAGGATAGTGGCGATGGGAGCCTAGGGGTGTCCTCAAGGCATGCCTCCACCATGGATCCACCATAGAATCTGAATGTGTCTCATGGTGCCCCAAGAGTGAGGGCACCCTCCTCTCAGAAGACGTCTCAGGGGACCTCTCCTTCTCCTATTCCGGGACTCTCTGGCTATAATCGGAAGGAGGACGCTCCCTTCTCTAGCCTCTCACTGGTGATGCGTCTTCGTCTGACGAGGGTCATTGAACTGCCCCTCTACAGGTGAACTGCAAAAGACAACAGAACCAACATTAGCCAGCCGGGGTCCCCCTTGCAATCTGGGCATATGTACTGATCCAGGGAGGAAGCCTCCTCGGAAGTGACCCCCACATAAACCCCATGAAACCAACCGTCACATTGATCACATTGGATCATAAGACCCCCATTATCCCGTTTACGCCAGAAACAGTACAGTTCAGAGTCAGTCAGCTCCCCATCTGACGACGTGGCAGATTCGAAAGAATGCGACCGTACCTTACGCGGGCGCCCCCGTTTTTTCGGTACATGGGGAGGGCTGTCTGAGGACGAACTCGGGTAGGAAAGCCCAGGGGCCTCACTCAAGGGAGCAATACCCTCTGGCAAGGGGCATCAATTAAATCCCTACCTTTATAGGACTGGGTTCTAAACCTCTCTTGATACCGGGACAGCCACAGGGGTATATTCCAATCTATACACTTTTTTTACGCGATCGTTGTTGACAACCATCACAGTGAGCTTAAAATGGTCTTGACTAGGTAGAGGTGGGAATTCAACTTCTTCAAGATAATACCAGGTCCCTTCCACGAGAGGCACAACTTTCTGCTTTTCCCCTTGACAGTGGCTGTGTCAAGGACATAAACAAGATCTCCCTCGTCGTAAGAGTGAGGGGGAAACTTAAGGTCATAAAACCTCTTCATACGCTCCTCTGAGGTCTGGAGGCGCCGCCGGACTGTTTAATGAGCTGATTGGATTGCCCTCTCAAGATTGATAAGATAGCCCTCAAGGTCAACTGCTGGATCCTTCTGGGGTGAGGCAAACATCAGATCACCAGGGAGATTCACCTCCCTGCCCAACATAAGCTTGTTTGCCGTAAATCAGGTGTTCCTGGTAACCGATAAGCACAGGGTACCTGCTATCTGGACAAGATATTCATCCCAGCAGTTCTGAGCCTTGTATCTGTATCAGCGCACAGCATCCATCAATTAAGGTTCTATTGTACCTTTCTACCGGGCCATTGGCCGAGGGGCGATTAGGAATAGTACATGCCTTATTGATCTGCAACAGGTCACACACTGCGGAGAAGAGCTTACTTTCGAAGTTCCTTCCTTGGTCAGTGAAGATCTGGTAGGGGCAGTCAAAACGAGCAAAGAATCCATCAACATCCACAGTAGCAGTGGCCTCCGCAGTCTGGGTCTGCAGGGGGATACATTCAACCCATTAGGCGAATTGGTCCACCATGACAAGGACATATTCATTTCCCTGTTTAGTCCGGGGTAAAGGCCGCAGAAAATCAAGATGGACTCTCTCCATAGGGACACCAGCGTGGTACTTAATCATCTCCGCCCTTGCATGACGCTAAGAATGCTTATTCATACGGCACGGATCACAAGTGCTCACAAACTGTTCGGCCTCCCTCATTATACCGTACCAGAAATATCTATCACGCAGGCGCGCCTTGGTTCTATCAATACCCTGGTGGTCAGCTGCTGGGACATCATGGATGAGGCGTAAAACGTCTTTCCTCAACTCCTCAGGGACGACTACGAATCTATTCTTCATATTCCCCTCTCCCATCTCCTTCCAAAGGACTTTGTAATGATCTAAGGTGAAGGCTGCCCTATTAAGCCAAACGTTAATAACTGCTGGGCTCGCAAGGAAAATCACTCCCTTCTCTGGACCAACATCCCCCTCTAACCGTCAACAAACTGATTGATTTCAGAGTCCCTTAACTGACATAAGCTCATTTCCTTTGGTGTCAGACCCACAAACGAAAAGGGACCACCCGAATAATCAAATCAGAGGGTTCCCCCACTACAGCCATAAAGGAGGGATGTTTTGTGAAGCGAATCTGGGTCCTTGGGGCCATCTGTTGACTCCTCATCATCAAAGTCCACTTCCGGGGGGAGAAAATTGACCAATATGACCTAGCATTCCCCCGGAAACATAACCAAAGGCCACCTCACTAACGGAAGGCTGTGCTGGTCCAGGGGGAGAGGACAAATAATGAGTGTTGCCCTCAGAGTCCAAAACTGACTCCTCTACAGTTCCTTCCTTCAAACTAGGCGTATACGTCCAAATTCCGGGACCAGCTAAAGTTGCAACATTGTCCACTTCCTCGGCAAAGGCATTCCAAGACTGATGAGCCTTAACGAATTTTGGGCATCCGCCACAAGATAGGTCACTAGGATGTGTGGTAACATCAGATCCAGCGCAGATGGCACGAGAAGGCAACCTAGACAGGGCGTCTGCGTAAACATGGTGTCGTTCAGGGCGCTGCTGTATCTCCATGTCATAATGACTAAGTTCTTCCATCCAACTAGGGAGTTGATCCTGCGGGTTCCTAAAGTTAAGCTACCACATAAGGCTATGATGGACAGTCCGGGCAATGAATCTCCTCCCCAGCAAGTATTGTCGAAGCAGTCGTGTAAAGCGGATAACTGCTAATAGCTCCTTCCGAGTTATGCAGCATTTGCGCTGCTTTTGCGATAGACTAAGGCTTCCATTAGATATTGGTCTCTCCTGTTTATCCTGTATCTGGGAGAGCTCTGCCCCAATAGCTTCAATGGAAACGTCAGTGTCAAGTATGAACTCTCACTCTCCGTCGGGGATCGGCAGGGCCAGAACTGGCGGAGATGTGAGAGCCCCCTTTGAACCATCGAAAGCCGACTGTTTGTCTGGGTCCCATGTGAAGGGTTTCTTGCCTGTTATCTTATAGAGGGACAGTGCCTACTACGCATAACCCGCAATGAACCCTCGATGATAGTTGGCAAACCCCAGGAACCTCTCCACCTCCTCAGTGTTTCTAGGGGCAGCCCAGTCCCTGACTGCAGCGATATAGTCATCCTCAATTCCGATGCCCTCCTTGCTCACCAGACGCCCCAGTAATTTCGCCTTGGTCTGTAAAAGTTCACACTTTTTCGGCTTGAACTTTAAATCATACACCCGGAAGCGAATGAACACAACACGCAAGTTTTCGAGGTGATCCTGGAAGTCTTAAACCAGGGCATTGTCTAAGAATAAGGCCAGAACAATACTCCAAGTAAGGCCCCTGAGTGTAAAGTTCATCGCCCTGGAGAAGGTAGCTGGGGCAATGGGAGCATTACATAGGCCAAACCCCATGCACACAAACTTTATCAGACCACACTTAGTCATAAAGGTCTTTTTCCTGTCCTGGGGCGGATCTTTATCTGGTGAAAGACCGAATTGGCGTCCAGCTTAGAGAACCACACATAACCAGTAAGGGTGTCCAAGCACTCGTCTATCAGGGTTAGGAGGAATACGTCATTCCGAATCACTTTGTTTAAGCGGCCGTAGTCCAAACACCATCTGACCTGGCGGTTTTTTTTTCTAATCAGAACTAGGGCCGACTAAGACATAGAGGGCTGTATCACGCCTGCCTCTAGCATTTTCTTGAGGCGGGATTTCTCCTCACCAGCAAAGAACATAGGAGTGCGTCTCATCCGCTCCTTCACAGGGGGTGCGTTTCCAGTATATATTTTGTGTCCTAGTGCGGTGAATTTCCCGAAGTCAAATTCACTCCGAACAAAGACATCCTGAAATTCTGCTAGCAGGCTGGCTAACATAGCCCTCTCTTCTGAGCTGAGTTTCACAGAAGAGCGCTCTAGTAAGTCCTGTAGGAATTCAGGAACTTCATGGGTGGGGGCTGCTATCCCCAGATCCCCTACATTTTGGCTAGCCACAGTCCTCACCAAGTAAGGCACCGGCTGATGTGGATCAGCTTCCATCGCCATACATATGATATGTATGGGGCATAAGAAGCACATCGGACTGCAAATCAATGCAAGGGACCATCACAAAAACATTCAAGATTTGATCAAGATGACTGGGAGATAAAACAACAGAGCCAGCCGATACCTGCACCTTCCGGGCCAAGGTCACTCTAGCCTCCGGAATCTCTTCAGCACGGCCGAAATTCATCTTAATGGCCTCCCCTCCCTATGTCAAGGCCCCAAATTCTAAGTCTTAAACAGACCTTCCGGGTATGAAGAAACTCAATGCTCAGCAACACAGGATCTTGCAAGGGGCTACATAAAGGTCTACCTCGTGAGTCTGACTCCCTAAGCTCAAGACCATGGTCCCCACTATGAAACCTTTAAGCTTGGTGTTTTTACCATCCTGCGTCATAGTTACATGTCTCAGGATTGGGGCTTAGGACACCCTCGTCGACAGAACACTAACCTCCGCATCCGTATCTACCACGGCACTTACCCGCAAGCCTTGCACATATAGGCTAAATATAAAAGCCTGTAGAGGGCGCAACTGTCCTATGGGTACGGTCGGCGCTACCCCCTCATCCACTGGTCTCTCTGGATTAGAATTACCAGGGTTGGTTCTCCCAAAACCCCTTAACTTTCCTGTCCTTTCCTCGGATGGTCCAAGAGTTGGGGCCACAAGCATCCTTACTTCCACGTGCAAGGGTGCCTCTTCCTCCTCAGCCGAAAACAGCTCCGACGATTGTGACATGGAGCTCCGGGGTTGCAAATCATCTCAAGGGAGAAAGGGTGCACTAAAGTCTACAAGTTAAGGCTGAGTTTGCGCAGACACAGGGTTCCAGGTGAGCTCTGTGGGATGAACGGGCCCAAGGGGGGGGGGGGGGGGGGGGGGGGTGTTGTGGTTCAGGCCTTATAGGCCTCTGAGACTGTTGATCATATTTGGATGTGAGTGATGCAGGCCTCATAAGCCTCTCGGGCATCCAATCGCATATATTAACATTTTCTTTGTTTGACCCTAATAAAAAGCATAAAAAAATTTCAAGTGATAAATACATATAACACAAAAGACCAAATCACCAAAGTCTGTAAGGCGTATGAAAACAGGGACTACGCCATTACAGTTTAAACAAAGCGAAAAGTTTGTGTCTGTTTTACTTTTCATTTGATTTTCTTCGTTGCAAGAATATAGTTTATCATTTTAGATTGAATAATAAATAAAACTTTGATTGTTGTTATCTGTTTTATTGTGCACTATTTTCGTTTGCGGATTTTGGTTTGTGAGCAAACGAAATCTGGCGGGAAGTTTGGATTAACGTAGAACCTACGTCGTATGACATCATAACTGGTGATTGTGTTTAACCTTAGCCTGGTTCCCTGTCCCTATGCTTTACTTCGCGCGTGTTCCCCGTGCTTTGCGTCGCGTGGACGAGCCAGAACAATTTTAATTCACTTCATATATATTTTTTGGTTTATAATGATTAATGGCAATATATTTCTGGAATAAGAGAAAACCTGTAGGCATCTTTCATTAAGTAGATCTAGACCTGAAGTTGACAAAACCAAGACTATCTAGTGAAATGAAATTACAATGTATACAACTTTCGTAATAATTTGAATGGTATGTAACCATTTTGAAGGAATGCAAAAATTGTAAGAAATCTTTATTTGCCAGCTAAATAGTGTAATATCTTGGTGATATGTGTCTAAGTCAAAGATGTACATGTTGTACATGTAGATCGTGTGATCGTGTGTATATTTTTGTGATATGTATATAATGAAAAGATATGCATTCCTTTTCACAATTATTTGTTACTTATTCATATTCTTGGTGTTTTATAACAATTTTCTATTAAATATGATCTTTTAAATTAAAGTTACAATTTCTGATAAATATTTAATCTGAAAGTAACACTAAACAGTCATTTAATTATTAAATCCCTTTTAATTGCAAAAAGGTCAAGAATATGAGTATCGGTAAATAGCCTATCTCTCATTAGTTAGAGGGGAAAGATATATATTTTAATCACTTTTTGTAATCATTTGGGTATGTTCTTCATCATATTAAAGATTGAAAACATTGTGACAAAGACTTCTCAAAAATATTTAAAAATGTAGGGTGCAAAATTGACTGAAAGTAATAGAGTTCATTTGACTATTCATTTAATGGTGGACTTATCTTTTATGTCAATTAAATAAAAAAAAATGTTCTTGAGAAAATATTGTTTGATGTTGTTCAGTTAATTTAAGGAATCACTGTCTAGTTTTGAGAGTATGCCAGGGCATCAACAATAGTGGGAAACATGGGATAATTTGCATTAAAATTATCCCATGTTTCCCACTATTGTTGATGTCCCTGGCATACTCTCATAACTAGACAGTGATTCCTTATATTTCCATTTCATTGTGAAATAAAATTGTTGATTTAGACTTTAAAAATGCAGACATAGATTTAAATTACACGAGGATTCCCATCCCAATTTTAGTAGGCCTCTCCGAACACAACAGCAGCCGCACGGAATTTTCATGCATATTTGGCCTCCTTAGCGTCAGACTCGGAGACAGATGCGCACGAGATTTTCATGCATACTAGGCCTCCATAGCTCCTGACCTATCGACCTGCCTAATTTACATTCCGGCAGAATTATCAGGAAATCAACTCCGCTTACTTTCAAAGGGTTATCATAGAGAAAAAATTTAGAAATGGAAATATAAAGTCTATAAACGACGATCTTTGAAGAGGTATTTTTGTAATTTTTCATATTCCCTTTATGACAAGTACCCCTACAAATATTTGAAAATGTGAAGTCGCTATATGTAGTTACCACAGCCTGTACTAGATTTAAAAGACAAGGAAACATATCATGAGCTTTTCACTGATTGATAAGCAAGTACTAATTTATCTTTTTGAAATGTTTTAAAATCTTGTGACAAAGACTTTTCCGACATAGGTTCTACCTTGAGCTGTTCCAAATGCTTTTCTATCAATTGCAACACTGTGCAACTTACAGGAAGAATAAAGCGGGAATATAAATTACAAAAATCAAAATTGCTGAGAGTACAAGGGCTGAAAATGTAAATATAAGCATTGAATAATTATCTTTTGAATGATGCAGTCTCAAAACTGCAATGGTGTGTGCAAACATTTTTTCGTGACGCGCTAACGCGCGTTACTCAATACAGAATACTAGTACTCAAAAACACCAGTGAAATATGGAAGCCATAGTCCCATTCACTAGGTTCATAACAGACAGATAGAAAAACAGACAAACAAACAGAAAGTACTGGACAAAATCAATATCCGTCGGGATCATTTGATCCGGGGGCATTAAAAGCGAAATACATAATAAACATAATTATAATTATATTAAACAGTCTATAGAGCATGTAGAGGTCAGTAACTTAATGTAGCTTTTAAGAATTTTCTGTTATTGAAAACAATTTAGTTTTAGGGGGTATTCTCACTCAAAATAGTTCTGATTTCACTAGCTTAGCATTTAATGGGTTATCACATTGCAATAATTAAAAAAGGAAGTGAAATAGAATCTGTAAAAAATTTAACGCGTATAATTTGTTTTCATAATCGGATTATCCTGTATATTTATTTATTGTTTCCACATCTATTCAATTCACGTCGGATATAAAAATACACATAGGCAAAAAAACCCGGGCCGACAAAAATAAATGAAGAGGCAGTTTAACTGCCGATATATGGTTAATTTACTCCAATAACACGAATAAGTCTCAATGAAACTGATATATCGTGAGAGTTAATGCTCAATAAATCACAAATTTATTTACCAATCCAATTTTCCCTCGAGGCCCGAGTTTCCGTGTGAATGCACAGAATCATGTTTTCTTGCTCTTATAGAATCTGACGGTCGGGAATCTTAATAAATTCTTTATTGGCCTCTCAAGAAATGATCAAAATTATTTATGATAAATCCGTGAATATATACTATAGCCAAAACGTGTAAAGGCGGGTATGTTACCTAAACTTTCTTGAGAAATTATATCTACAAAACAGATGGGTCCTAATATATATAGAGTAAAATCAAAATGATATATCAATTGCATGAATAACAAGAACGGATTGATAAATAAAACTTAAAATAGTGTATTCCATTCTGCAGTACATAATTATAACTTTGAAGAAGTCAGAAATGGAAATTGAAAATTAAGCAGAGATAAAATGATTAAAAAATATAATTCATAGAATATTGATGTATCGTAAATTAAAAAAAAAATAAATAAATGATTTATGTATGTAATTTAATTGTTGTTTTTCTAGCATCTTCGAGGAGAGTGTCGTATCAGAAACCCTTGGCTATCGAAGATGGTTTTCTAATGGATTCATTATACAGGTGTATATATTTGGGGCTTATAATTCTTATTTCTGTTACAACGGAACTCGCGAGTGATTATCGTCTAGAAATGTAATTTGTCAATTAACACTAATATATTTACATTTACTTTGTTTGACCGTAATGAAAGGCATTATAACATTACAATTAAGTGATAAATACACATAACACACAAGACCTAATCACCAAAGTCTGTGTGGCGTATGAATACAGGAACTACGCCGTTACTGTTTAAACAAAGCGAAAAATTTATGTGTTATACTATTCATTTGTATTTATTTGTTGCAAAAATATAGTTTATTTTTTTAGATTGAAAAAATAAATAAAACTTTGATTATTGTTATCTGTTATCATTGCATTTATGCAATATTTTCATTTCTGGATTAAGCTGTTTCAGAGGTTGTTCTATCAATTGCGACTTACATGAAGGATAAAGCGGGGATTTTTTTTTTATGAGAAAAAAAAATCGAAATTGCAGAAAAAACAGGGGGAAAAATGTAAATATAAGCATTGAATGATCATTTTTTGAAAGATGCAGTCTCTTAACTGCAATGGTTTGTGCAAACAAATTGAGTAACACGCGTTATAAAGATATTTACATTTACTTTGTTTGACCCTAATAAAAAGCATTATAAAATTGCAAGTGATGAATACACATAACACACAAGACCTAATCAATATGTATGAATACAAGGACTACGCCGCTACTGATTAAACAAAGCGAAAAAATTATGCTATACGATTCATTTGTATTTCTTTGTTACAGAAATATAGTTTATCATTTTAGATTGAAAACATAAATAAAACTTTGATTAGTGTTATCTGTTATCATTGTGCACTATTTTCCTTTCTGGAACATGTGGAATAAGATGTTCCAAAGGCTGTTCTAACAATTGCAATTTACATGAAGTATAAGTCGGGATATCTAATAACAAAAATTAAAATTACGGAAAATACAAGGGGTGCAAAATATAAATGTAAGAAGGATATGGAGATAACGAACAGTATTCAATATATCAAAGTCCATAAAACAATACAAAATAGGAGCAGAGCAAGCACGGGCCTCCAAAACATCAGAGATGGGATCAGGTGCCATGGAGGGGTGAGCATCTCCTGCTGACCGGTCACACCCGCCGTGTGCTCATTATCATAATCGTGAAATAACGGAGAAATCCGTCGTCAATTCAGTGTATAAATAATGGACTAACAGTTGGTATGAAAAACGTCAGTCAGCATTTGACTCAATGATAAATTGTATTTGCTGATAAGGTCATTGTATTGACCATAGAACTTACGAACTGATGACTTTAAACGAGACTGCTGATATTCTTGTTTATCAACTTTCTTGCCAATCATGTACCTCGTTTTAGAAGCATTGAATTATCATTTTTGAAAGATGCAGTCTCATAACTGCAACGGTGTGTGCAAACAAATTGAGCAGCGCGCGTTATAAATAAAATGCGCGTTAATCAATTTGTTTGCTCACACCATTGCAGTTATGAGACAGCAACTTTCAAAAAATGATAATTCAATGCTTAAATGGAAGTAATTGTTCATTAAAATACTAATATTGAAATAAATTGTTCATTGTTCGTTTTTCATTAAAGTTGGTTAAGTATGTACACGAAGATTTACTAGAAGTCGGAATAAAAATCATCAATTTATCACAGTTCAAAATATAAAGGATGATAAAAAAACAGGATGCAATTGCATATAATTGACGTTGTCTATTTAACGATCCCTATATCATGATATCTTCTCCCATCTCTTGAGTTTCATTTCACCCAAATTTTCGGAAATTGCCGTATGTCACCGCCAACATGTCTTGTCAATTACAGGAGAGTTTTTATTGAGTTGGCGAATGATTCGACATATTAATCAGATTTCTTCTGGGTCTTGTTCTTGTTGCGTACCAATAAGACCAAGACTGTTAATTGACAGCACAATGGACAGATCATGAGTAATGAGTCGGAATCCAAATCTTGGTTAAAGAAAAGCAACGAAGAGCGAGGAGGATTTTTTTTATGGATGTTACTTTTTCTGTGATTCTCTCACATGCATAATGGCCAAAAGTGCTGGGTAAAGATTAACATTTGAAGCCTTTCACCAGGTTATAGTGATTATGATCATGCATATAATGACGTCTTTATATGATTGAAATACCCTTGAACTGGACATTAAACAACATTACAATCAATTAATCAATCTTATTGAAAACTATATAAAATATTAGCGGATTTCGCATTCAAACTGATCTTCGACCCGTAGTGAATGACTACAACATGTACGTATTACATGTACAGTTTTGTATATGACCATGATGACGTGGGCTAATGTGTTTTTTTTTATCCTTTAATTTCTAGCATAAGCTAAAATGAAGCCGTTAACAGATCACCGTTTTATTACATGTACATGTATTATATTTATATTGAAATGTTTTCTTTTTTAAAATTTACATTCAATATGTTGAAAGTTGTAAACATTGAGAAACATTCATCGTAGTTACATGTACAACTAGATTGAATTTTATGGAAAATGACATCGCGGAAAGGGTAACTCTGTTTTAAGACTGTTTAAAGTTGTTTTCTTTCCTCATAACACATTAAATGAATATTAAAAAAATTATATTATTTTAAAAAAATGATGGGAATTATTGTACCTAAAAAGGTTATTTGTCATCAATTCATATATATCAGTTAATACAAGTTATAATGTAAATGTTTGAACTTTGATTGTTTATCTGTTAATTATTGGATTGACGCCTCAGCTGTTCTTTATAGAAAGTTTTGATACACACACACACACACACACACACCCTCACACACACACACACACACACACACACACTGACCTATTTAGAACATTCTATCTAGTGCTGATAATATTTTACGCAAAAGCCTAATACTGTGTGTCTGACTCAATAAAATTTGCTGTGCAGGATAAATATAGAAAATTGCACCATCTAAAGTGCCTCGTGCCTGACAAATTTTGTATGGAGCGTAGCGGTGTTAGCCGAGGTTTACTGGTTGATATTTAATGGCAGCTTACACTCACATCCGGTGTAAAGACGAATAATGACCCCCATCGAATAATGACCGGGGGGTCATTTTTCAACGACAAAAAATGACCCCCATCCGTGGAAAAAAATAATTTTTTGTAGAAAAAGAGTCCTAGGGGTCATTATTTTATATGTTAGTCCTATAAAAAATTGACCCCCATTGAAAAATGACCCCCTTTAAAGTGATACAAAATTTATAACAGGTGAAAGGGAAATATATGCTGTGTATTATAATTGTTCTTCCTTTGAGTAATTCATGCATTTGTTCGAATAGATTTGATCTTTGTTCTTCTTAGCACGTAGGAGTAATAAAGTTCCTCATTTCTCTCTGCCGAAATATGGACAAATCAGTTTTAAGCAATTAACAATCAATCAATTAATCTTCATTTCTCTGATAAAGGAGCAAACCTAGAAAATCAAAGATGGTACATGTAAATCAAACGCACGCTGGAGATGAAATTTATGAGTATAATTTTTTTTCTTTAGTGACTCAATTGATGCGTTGTTTCAGAAAAAAAAATATTTGTTGAGAAAAAGTAGAAATTTGTAGCAGACGAATTAATATCGGTGCGTACAAATAAGTAATTTGTTCGATTTATTAAGGTTTCATTCGGACGAGTGAGTAAAAATAGAAATGGATGACAGGACGCCACAATGCTGTACATTTTTTTTATATGTTCCATCCTATACATGCATACTATCACTATATGATTAAAGATATTTGAAATCTTTGCAAATACATATTCTTTTTATCCCTCCCCCAAATAGAACATTACGTTAAATCAAAACAAAAAAATAATAATAAATGAAAAACAAAAATATAAATAAAACTCTATACCTTTCAATAATACTGAAAGAGGCTCTAGATAAAATAGTTAAATGAAGTTAAGCCTTCACACAAGTACTATCATATCATAATTTACTACGCCATGATTAAAGCATACTTTAAATGTTGGTGGGGGTATACTTGAAAGTATTGTGGCAAAGTAACAGTTGAAAATTAGTAGAATAGTAGATTATTTTAAGCTCATATTTAATCCCTCCTTATAGAAAAATAAAGGTAGGGTAGTTTTTTTTTCTTTATTTTTTTTAAATTTTTGTTGTTGTTGCTTTTGTTGATAATCGACTTCCTCCTGAATAAGTAAGGGGGCGGGGTGGGTATAACACCTAAAAATATGCTCTGTAAAGCTATCAGGGCAAGAATTAAGAAATGTAATGGGTACTGTGTGCTAAATCAAAAGGTTATGTCTACATGTATAGTTTTTGCATTAGAATGTGTATTTTACACTAGCCCTGATAGCTTTACAGAGCATATTTTTTTAGAGAATTTAATATGAAAATCAGAACAAACATTTTCATTTTTGTAATGTCTTCTTTATACTCTATCATAATATGAAAAGTTAATTGAAGACCATTTCTTTTTATGTCCCCGTAATCGAAGATTCCGGGGTATATAGTTTTATCGTGTCCGTCTGTATCTTTGTCAGTCTATCTGGCGGTCTGTTTGTCCGCAAAAACTTTAACCTTGACCATAACTTTTCATTTGTTGGAGCTATGACTTTCATATTTAATATTCCTTGTATTCCTTGTGACAAGACCTTACTTTGGGTACCACCAAATTTGACTTTTTGACCTTTACCTTGGAGTTTGTCCCATTTTACACAAAAATGCCAAATTTGTACTTTGGCCATAACTTTTAAACGTTAGATACTAGTACTCTCATACTTCATTTATGTATTATTTTTTTGGCATGACCTTTCATTGGATACTAAAAACTCTGACCTTTTGACCTAGACCTTGGAGATTTCCGTATTCATGAAAAAAACTTTAACCTTGGCCTTAACTTTTGAACGGTAAAGGCTAGGATTTTCATATTTCACATATGTAATCCTTGTCACATTAAACCTTTCTTAAGAAACCATAAACTTTTACCCTTTGACCTTTGAGTTTGAACTACCTTTCAAAAACTTATCCTTAGCCATTACTTTTGAACAAGTGGTGCTAGGGCTTTCATATTTTGCAATTGTATTTCTTGTGAGAAGACCCTACTTTGGGCACCAATATATTCAAATTGCATTTAAGAAAAGTTTAATCTTCGCTATGTTGCCATACAGGGGCATAGCTGTTTCACAAACACATCTTTTTATATATAAAAGGAGTTGCGGATAAGAGATGGATGCCCCAAAGCGTAACAAACGACGGACGGACATCCCGATCACTATATACCCTCCCGCTTTTCAAGCGGAGGTTATAATAATATATAGTACTGTTGATTTTTTTTCTGTCAGTACAATGATTTCCACCATCGAAAACAATGTTTACCTAACCCTTTAGGCTCGTATAATGTTATAAGATCAACATATCATCAGTTTATTCCCAATTAGCTCAGGTGAGCATTTTGGCCAATATGCTTCTTTAATTTTTTTTTTGCCTCCTAAAAATTTCAGCTTTAATCCACAGGGAGTCATTTTTCTACGGGGGTCATTTTTCTTCACGTGGGTTCTGCAAATTTTTAGGGTGGTGACACTTTTTCTACGGGCAAAAGGGTCATTTTTCGACGTCGAATAATGACCGGGGGTCATTTTTCGCTGTAGAAAAAATGACCCCCGGTCATTATTCGATGGGGGTCATTATTCGTCTTTACACCGGAAATCAAACACTCAATGTGCCATCCCTATCCATCGAGAGAGAGATGACAAACAGCTCTGAAAACAAAAGCTTTTTTAAGAGTCGAGGCGGATAGGTAAGATGTTTATTTTCATACAAAATTGAGATTTCTAATAAATGATATATATTACATATTAACCTCAATAAAATCTGTACAAAACTTATTTACGAGAAATTATAGCGCTTGACAGGTGAGCATGGTGAATGGTGCTTTGTTTTGTTTTCTACTATTTTTATAATCTATAATTATGTCGACAAAATAGATTAACATTGATTGGCAGTTTTTGTCATGGCTTTATTGATTAATAGTCAAAATGAATCATCAATACAATGATGTACTCAAGGTATCAATGATGTACAGAAGGTATCAATGCAATGATGTACACAAAATAATAAAAAGTGTACAAAAACGGCAAATTTTTAAAGCTATTTTTTGAATATAGAGCGCAACATCTGATCTAAAATATGCAACTATAGTAAATGATAGAACTGTTTCTGAGGATTAAAAAACATGTTTTATTTTTTACATCAGAGAGTGCGCTCAATTTATTTTTCTTCACTGAAAGTACTCAATTACAAATTCAAGAACATTACAATTTCATAAAGCCAAGACCTGGACTTTAAGGAGAAAATTTTTAATACGATATGAAAGCACTAAATCTCTATTTTATTTTGATACTTCAAATGGAAAATCAAGTGTTGATCAATTAATTGGTATATCTACAGGGCTATTTTATGCATAAAGTGAACTGACGTCTTTCTAAGGTTTCTTGCCACAGCATTTGTTTTTACCATAGCTCCAAAACTATGTGGTTTATAAAGTTAAAACTTTTACATTTTATATAAAATATATTATTGAATAACAGATAGAACGTTTCACTTAAAGAATTAGATTATTAATCTGTTATATAAAATTAGTAATCTGTTATATCAAATTATTGATCTGTTATATCAAATTAATAATCTGTTAAATCAAATTAGTAATCTGTTATAACAAATTAGTAATCTGTTATAACAAATTTTTAATTTGTTTAAACAAATTAAAAAAAAGATACTGCTGCGGCCCTAATACGCTGCCAATAGACCTTTAATCGGATTTCTTTCAGTTCAAAAAATTCAATTTTCATATTGCTTAAGTGGGCTTAAAATAAAAAAAAATTTAAGTCTAGAGAATTTAGATAAATGTCTTGGATTTTTATTGAACGTTAAAGACGTTTTGTCCTAGTATGTCTCGAAACAGTTCAAATACGAGCGCTTAATATCGAACGCCCCGTCGTAAACAAAATGGCCAAAAAATGTCAACAGACAACGGCGCTATGAAGAGTAGTGGCAGATAGCTTAGGTAAGATGTGTTCATTTTCATACAAATTAAAATTTTTTAATGAATAATTATGACTTATTAACCTCAGAACAACCTACGCTAGTTATCATTGTTAGATTATGAGGTATTTGATAGACGATGGACCCAGAGTGATGAACACATGGAAGCTGAACACGTTTATTCTATGACATAACAGACTCGCACACAAAACAAAAGAAATTATCTGATTGGCTTATAATGAAAGGTCAAACTAATAACAGGAATATAACATCCTCCTCATTTTACAAAAAAAAAAAATGAAACTGTCATTGAGATGTAAACATAATAAAGCTTATACAAAACTGTTCATTTCTTAACATCAATCTGAAAATCCTTAAGATGCAAAGGTAGGTTAACTGTCCTGCCAGATCGCCTTTTCACTGCTGAATCAGCCTTCGGAGCTGATGTGGTAATACGAGCATCAGGTAAGTTTGGCATCGGTGCCGGAGGTACAGTGATATGTGGTTGCACAGGCTGTGGGCTGACCTTAACCGGTGAATTAGGTTTAGTTGGTGTTTTTGGAGTAGGTACTACAGACGGTGCATGCACAGGTGTGTTAGGTGAAAAGGTCATCACTGGAGGTTCATTGGTAGCCTTAAGGTGTACTCGATTGCGTCGGTATATGCGGTCTCCAGAACTGACTTCATAGGAGCGGTCATCTAGACGACGGATGACTTGACCTTTAGCCCAAGGGGCTTTACGGTTGACGAATGGAAGAAGACGAACAACAACACCTTCCTCGAGAGGCTTGAGGGCCTTTGATTTTCTGTCGAAATAGCTTTTCTGAGTTTCCTGTCGCTGCAGGATCTTACGTTGAATATCGTCGGTCTGTATGCCTTCTGGTCAGAGTAGGGTGGTTGTCATTGGTAAAAGCGTACGTGTACGGCGACCAAGAGAGCGCTGTACAGGGCTTGTGTTCTGTCCTTCGGTCGGTGTGTTCCTGAGATCAAGTAGTGCCTGATACACATCCCTTCCAGACGCTAGAGCTTTTTTGATGATAGTCTTTGCTGTTTTTACTGCAGCCTCAGCTTTTCCATTGGCTAGAGAATTTCCAGGACTACTGGGCTGATGTCTGAAGTCATATTCTTCTGCAAAGTTCAGAAACTCGAGACATGAGAATTGGGGACCGTTGTCCGAGACGACAATCTCAGGTAGTCCGTATCGAGCAAAGTGATACTTCATTCTCTGGATGACATTGATTGCAAGTGTTTGGCGCAGTTCATCAACCTCAAAGTATCCAGAGAAGTAGTTAACGAGAATGAGATAGTTGATGTTGTTGAGCGTGAAAAGGTCAACACCAACCTTAGACCATGGTCGGTCTGGAACATCATGGGGTGAGAGTGGCATCTTGGTATTTGCCACTTCCATGCTGCGGCATGTCTCACACTGTGAAATGAATTCCTTTATGTCGTTACTCATGTTCGGCCAGTAGAGACATTCAACTGCTCGTCGACGGGTGCCAGTGATACCTAGATGAGAGCTATGGAGTCGTTCTAGCATACTTTTACGGAGAGTCTGAGGAACTACGATCCTGTCTCCACGTAGAATGATACCATCCGTAAATGAAAGTTCACTTCTGTAGGATGCATAACGCCCTACCACTGGAGGTAGTTCAGTTAAGAGGTCAGGCCAACCTTCCAGAATAGTTCTGCGAAGAGCCTGTAGGGTCTCATCCTTAGCAGTGTGGCGTTGTATCTCTTTGATACGCTCAGGGGAGATGGGGATATGTTGAATAACATTGATGTCAATTATGTCATCCTGTTTGCCCATTCCTGTGTCAGACGGGTACGCACGTGACAGTGTGTCTGCTATGTGCATCTCCTTGCCCCTGTGGTACTTAACAGATATGTCATACTTCTGGAGTCGGAGTTTCATTGCTTGTAGGCGTTTTGGAGCTTTCCAGAGAGAGCCTGGGATGATAGTCTCTAGCGGTTTGTGGTCAGACTGTACCACCACATGTCGAGCAAATGTGTAATGATGAAACTTCTCCAATGCAAAAACTATGGCCAGAAGTTCCTTCTCGATCTGAGCATAGTTCGCCTCAGTTTCAGTGAGTGCTCGGCTAGCATATGCTATTGGCTTTCCTTCCTGTAGAAGGGCTGCTCCTACGCCTCTTTGGGACGCATCACACTGTATGGTAAGTGGTTTCTTATCATCGTAGTATTGAAGATGATTTTCAGAGGATAGTATTTCTTTCACTTTGTTGAAAGCCTTACGTTGGGGTTCATCCCATCTGAACTCAATGTGCTTCCGTTTGAGCATGTTTATCGGTTCCATTATTGTAGCTAATGATGGAATGAAGTCTGATAGGAAGTTCACTGTTCCACATAGTCTGTGAACACCATGTAGGTCTGTTGGTGCTGGCATGTTGCGAATGGCAGCTACCTTATCGGGGTCTGGTAACACTCCTTTGTCAGTTACAAGGTGACCCATGAATCCTACCTGGGAGAGTCTCAGCCGCATTTTCTTCGGATTGAGTCGGATACCAACTGCTTGGCATCGCTGGAGAAATGATACTAACTTTTCATCATGGTCTCTCATGGCCTCTTCCTTGGTCTAACCAACACTATAGAGTAGTAAATCATCTGCGATGTTCAGAATCCCTCTCAAGTCACCTATAGCTTGGTATAGACGTCGCTGGAACATCTCTGAGGAGACACTGGTACCGAATGGGAGTCGTAACCAACGGTACCTTCCGAATGGTGTGTCAAATGTAGTCATGTGACTACTTTCATCATCAAGCCTTACATGCCAGTAGCCATGACGGAGATCAAACGTTGAGAACACCTTTGCATGTGTCAGGTCTGGTAGCATCTCACGGAGTACTGGGAGATGAAAATGTTCACGTTTTAGTGCTTTGTTGAGATGCTCTGGGTCTAAACATAGTCGGAGTTCACCGTTTCTCTTAGTGGTACATACAAGGTGACTGAGCCAATCGTTGGGCTTGTTAACAGGAGCTATGATGGCCTTCTTTGTCAAATCCTCTAGTGCTTCCTTTAGTTTTGGTTTCATGTGGACTGCAACTTTCCGGACTGGCGATATAACTGGTGAGACTGAAGGGTCAACCTCAAAATGTGCTACTCCAGGGAGTTGTCCTATTTTGTCTTCAAATACATCCTTGTATGCAACAGTCGGACAGACGGAGTACACAGAGTTCACTCGCTTGAACTTGTCCTGATTTATGGTAATGAGTCCCATTTGAGTACATGCATTGAGTCCGAGGAGTGGAGTTAAGTCCTCATTGACAACTACGAACTTGACTTTGTACTTGGTCCTGTTCTTGTGATTGACTAATTTCAGAATACACTCCCCGTGAGGTTCCATACGCGAGCCATTCCACATCACTAGAGTACTAGTCGATGGAGTAATAGTAGTGTCACCAATCCATTTCTTTCCGATAAGATTGTTAGAAGCACCGGTGTCTATCTGAAATGCTATTGGTTGATCGTTAACCATGAGTTCCGCACAGAGACGTCCAGATCCACTTGCAATGTTAGTACTGACCTGTCTAATCAAGTACTCAGGCTCCGCATAATAGTCATTGCCCTCTTCTACACTGTGAACACGAGTATTAACACCTTGCTTACAGTACTTAGCAAAATGGTTTTTTCCTTTGCACTTCTTACAAGTCTTTCCATATGCCGGACATGCTTCCTTTTTCCACGCATGTGCGCCACCACAATACTTGCAATGGTTTATTTGTCTCTGAGTCTGTCCTTTGTGTGGTCTCTGTTGTGGAAGGGGTCCTCTCTGGGGCCGCTGAGAATGTTAAGAGTCACGTGGAGTTTTTACATTATGAACAGAATCCTCCTTTGTGTCTGTTGATTTGCCTATTTCAGATGCTTGCTGTGTAGCTGACTCATCAGCCTTACAAATGTTTATGGCTTTTGCCAGGTTGAGTTGTGATTCCGCAAGGAGTTTACGTCTTGTGTGTTCTTTGTTAACACCACACACTATTTTGTCACGGAGTAAAGAGTCCTCGAGTGCACCAAAATTACAGGACTTGGAGAGTACACGGATTGCTCTGAGAAATGTATCAAAAGTTTCCCCTTTTTTCTGAGAGCGAATGTTAAACTTGTACCTTTCATAAGTTTCATTTGTAGTCCCAATGAAGTGAGTTTCAAGCACTTTGAGAATACGGTCAGCATCTTTACGGTGAGCTGGATCCTCAAATGGAAACGTTTCCAGTAGTTCTAGGACTTCTGCGGTCAAATATGATTGGAGAATGGAAGCTCGAATTGTCGCATCCTGTTCTTTGACACGAGCGCCGACTTCGTATACCTTCCATCGCGTTCAAACCGGCGGAAGTTCAGAGCTGCATCTCCTTCTAAAGAAAGTTTTCCTGGGCCCGGTACACTTTCATATATAGTTGGCGGATCACCCATATTGAATAGATATCTGAGGAAAGGTAATACTTCGGAGTTCTCAAATGTCATTCAAAAATGAACTGACGCACTCAGTGACCTCATGTGTCGATCGAGTTGACAATATTCTGGTTCCCGAAATAATGAGAGAAATGCACAAAATAGTCACAACTTACGGTTGAAACACAGTTCAGTCCGATATTCACAAGTTTACCGCTGCCACCATGTTAGATTATGAGGTATTTGATAGACGATGGACCCAGAGTGATGAACACATGGAAGCTGAACACTTTTATTCTATGACATAACAGACTCGCACACAAAACAAAAGAAATTATCTGATTGGCTAATAATGAAAGGTCAAACTAATAACAGGAATATAACAATCATAACCTTGATCACAGGGGCTTGTGTAGAGAAAATAAATAAGTTAAACACTGTTAAACAGTTAAAAAAAATTTGTACCTCGGAGGAAAAAATAGAACACGTGTTATTTTCTCCGAGGTACTAATTTTTTTAACTGATTTATTTTCTCTGCACAAGCCCCCGTGAACCTGATTATGATAACGTTAGAACTATAGAAGGTGACAGGAGTCGGTTCGCCCCAAAAGACAATTCGCGCTGGGACGTTTCACCCCAGGGCGGTTCGCACCGCAGATCTATTAATTAATTATGTTGAAATTATTACTTGTTAACGGCAATTATTAATTTCTTATAAACTTTCGTACTGTTTTATATTAATCAGCTAATCCAATCCACTGAAATCTATAAAACTAATGGTTTTATATGGATATGGGATTTTCTAAAGACCCGACACACTAAAGACCTGATTGAGATAATTTTACATGTATGGGGGATAATAGATGATGCACTACCAAAATACGCTTGTAGTGAAATTGAGAATTTGTCTCAATATCATAGATGGAAACTTCCTTTTTGAAATATTTTCAAGTTTGTTTTACGTTTTCCTATTAAAACAAAAAAAATATCCCGTAAACACTTTTTATTTCGTTTTTGAATAAATAAAGTGCAATTTCTTACTCAATCTAATTTTTACTTAGAACATTTTTTTTGCGCATTTGACATCAAACAAAATAATTGTCTCTTTTGCTGATTTTCCCCCATAATCTAATTAATTCTCTTAATCTTGACATGTTGAGTCACCAAATTACAGTTATAACACATTAATGTTACAAAGCTAAATTAATTACACTTGATTATTATTGATGAATAAGCATACTATTAGAATTACATCTGCACATGAATAATTAAACATTTAAATAACAGGAATAAAGTATAAGAACATTTATAACAAATGTAAATTTAGTTAATTTTGAACGTTTTAATAAAGCCAGTTTTTACTATTTATTTAAATATTTATCTTAAACATCTTAAAACATCGTAAATATATTGTTAAAGATAATGAAGATTAAAATCGGTGCGGAACGTTTCGGTGCGAAAGGTCTTTAGGGGGGAATTGTCTCGGTGCGAACCGTCAATAGGGGCGAAACGTCCCTTACCGGTGACAGGCACTTTCATACAGTAGTAACAGTACACCAGTTTTCTACTACGTGATATTAGATATTTGTAATTATTGATGTTTGCGCTAAAACATACATGTATATGTATGTACCTAATATATATTATTTTGTTCATGTTAGGGAATTAACACAGTATTTTTTCAATTCAAGATCCTTTCATCCTGAAGAAACTGTCACTTTAATAACTGTTTGTAATTTTTTATTTTATATGAATTTCAGAATATTTTTTTCTACATATAATATAGACCATCAATAGTATGGATATGCTAGGACTCAGCACCCTGTGTAAAGTACGAAAGTGTTTTCAATGTCAGGGTGACACAGAATTCTACTGTAATATGTGTAAACATGACCTGTGTCTACTGTGTAAGAGGAACTTGTTATTAATTTAAATACCATAGATCATGACGTTGTGAATAATCGTGAGAAATACGAATATATCCCAAAACAAGAGGCATGTGTGAGACATCCAGATAGAGTGTATGAAATGTACTGTTCATCATGTGAACTTCCTGTATGTTTTCAATGTGAAGAACACAGAAAACACAGAGTAGTGGACATCAGAACATCATACAAAACGAACCGTCAACAACACAGAGAAATCATTCATAACATTAGAAGTAATATTATCTATGAGAGGTGTTATCTTCTGAATGGAATCAAATCTAATAGAAAAAATTGTCATGTGGAAATCTCTGAAAGTCAAGTAGAAATGTCAACGAAAGCCAAGAGACTAAAGAACCTTATAGACACTGTGATATGTGATATTGAAATCAAGCAGAAGTCTTTTATGATGCACAGGTTTCAACAACAGATGAGGAAAAAGAGCAGACAGCTTACCAGTATAGAGAACTATGAACACAGATTTGAACAATTAGCAAAAAAGCCAGTGAAATTCATCTCATTTCTGAAGAAAACTCATATAATTAAGAAAAAGGGTACCCCACTTTTTACCATCTTGTTCTCCTTGACTGAGGAAATCAACTTGGACGATATGATTAGGATGCTAAGTGAAATCAAATCATACAAACTGCAAGAAAATTTCTGAGAAATGAAGATCTGCTGTACCTGTTGTCTAGCCCAATGTTACTGAGATCTTTCGCAATGAAAGGTATTAAATGTGTAAGACACATTTCCTGTGTGACTTTGGACAAGGTCTGGGTTAGTGATATGGACAATATCATATTGTTTAACACAGAAGGTGATACACTATGTTATATGACAGGTTTAAATGTTTCACATATATCCATGATATCTGGTGTTCACACTGTGAACTTGACTGGTGAACTTATCTATATAGACTGGTATGGTAATATAAACACATTATCCAAAGATTACAAAACACAGTCTACACTGATAGAGAAAACAGAAATATGGGAACCACGTGGTGTCTTTTGTTCACCTTTGAATGGAGATTTACTTGTAGTGATGTATAGAGATGATCCTATAGAAATGGCAAACGTATCACGGTATAGTGCGAAGGACAGCTCAAACAGACAGTACAAAACAGACTGTATCGTAGTCCTGAATGTATCACAGAGAACCGTAATGGAGATATTATTGTATCTGATGTTGACTCTGTAGTGGTGACAGATCGTGACGGTGGTCATCGATTCTCCTACACAGGGCCTCCTTCAGGATCAGGACTGACACCATTAGGAATCTGTACAGATGTGATGTCACACATCCTGGTGTGTGATGAAAATACCAATACAGTGCAGATGATTGACAAAGATGGCCACTTTCTTTCATTGATATTGACACAACATCAAAGTAGAGACATACCAGTGTCTCTGAGTTATGATGACAAAACTCACTTACTCTGGGTAGGATCATGGTTATACAACAAAGTGTGTGTATACAGATACATAGAAAGAGTGGACTTTATCTGACCAGTAACTGTACCTCTAACTAATAAGATACTTGTACGCACATATACACGATGAAAAAGGGCATTGACATAAGAAGAACAGCTATATGTGAAAGGGTTCTTGTACAAAATGTTAGATGTGACTGATTATAATATCACGATAATTATATAAGTAATGTGAACAGCGATTTTAAATGAATTGTACGTAATATTTCTTAAAAATAAAAACATGCTTGTAACTTGACAGTTTTCCTCCATTTTTTTAAATGCATAATATAAAGCTTGTTTTGGCTGCTAAATGTCGTTTCAGAATTTTAAACACTTTATGTTATTGAAAATTTGTTGCAATTTTTATTTGATATGTACACTGTACCAAAATATCAGTATTTTATTCTATATATCACGCAATTAAATATTTCGGTATACCTGTATACCGACCTATAATAAGGTATGCCATTTCAAATACATATATGTACAAGGGTTGTTCGGAAAGTTTGTGGACTAGCACCATAAAATTTAAACCACTTAAGATACATTAATGTCTTTATCAACGTGTTCAATCTTTTTTATTTATTTTATAAACTATACATCATTAGTTTAATTTTTTTAAAACAATGTTGATGTTTTAGAAAGTAATGGTAAGTCCAGGCGGCGCAACCTCGAAAATTACGTTTTTCTACTTTTACTTCTTTTTTAGTGATCCTTATTTTGTCATCCAAAAATCCTGTAAATTCAATCATGCAGTATTATACAAGTATGTCGTATAATTTGCAATATTTACCCCATTTTGTAAGTTCTTTGAAATTTTATAGTACATTTTATATAAAATGTCCAAAAAAATTATTGGGTTGTATTTACGTCGAAGAGAGGGTGGGTTTCTAATTATCGATAATGTTTCACCCCCTGGAAAAAACTGGTGTGGACCTTGGAAATATTTAAATGGGCTTCTGAAAGTGAAAAAAAAAATTAATTGCATCCAAAGTACTTGTTTTTATATGCCCAAAACGATTAGAATTTTAAAACACTTTATGTTATTGAAAATTTGTTGCAATTTTTATTTGTTATGTACACTGTACCAAAATATCAGTATTTTATTCTATATATCACGCAATTAAATATTTCGGTATACCTGTATACCGACCAATAATAAGGTATGCCATTTCAAATACATATATGTATAAGGATTGTTCGGAAAGTTTGTGGACTAGCGCCATAGAATTTAAACCACTTAAGATACCTTAATGTCTTTATCAACGTGTTCAATCTTTTTTATTTATTTCATAAGCTATACATCATTAGTTTAATTTTTTTTTTAAATTGTTGATGTTTTAGAAAGTAATGGTAAGTCCATGCGGCGCAACCTCGAAAATTACGTTTTTCTACTTTTACTTCTTTTTTAGTGATCCTTATTTTGTCATCCAAAAATCCTGTAAATTCAATCATGCAGTATTATACAAGTATGTCGTATAATTTGCAATATTTACCCCATTTTGTAAGTTCTTTGAAATTTTATAGTACATTTTATATAAAATGTCCAAAAAAATTAATGGGTTGTATTGACGTCGAAGAGAGGGTGGGTTTCTTTTTTCAATTATCGATAATGTTTCACCCCCTGAAAAAACTGGTGTGGACCTTGGAAATATTTAAATGGGCTTCTGAAAGTGAAAACAAATTAATTGCATCTAAAGTACTTGTTTTATATGCCCAAAACGATTAGAGAGACAAGAGATGTAAAAGTTAATGTCGATTTGTAGTAAAGGTGTTCGAGGTTTGTCACATCGAAAATTGACGTTGATCATGTGTGATAGATATTGAAGTCCGACAACAAATATGCTGTTATAATCAAGAGAGGATCTTTAACTATGTATGGGTCTATCAGCTGTTTATATGGCGTTGTGCAATTAAAAAACAACACCGATTTAAATCAATCTTTAATTAACTCCAAGGAATGTCATCAAGATAAGTGTATATGAGGTAAAATCTAAGAAAAGTGTATATGAGGTAAAATCTGGACCTTGAGAAATAAGGACGTTATGAAACTAAATGGCGACAGTGCCACGTGATCATATAATGTCTTCTTTTTTTCGGGATAATTTGATAAATATTTAAGGTGTCAAGCTGAAATGTTCAACATTTCTTTAAGTTGTGTTGTTTGATGTTCCTTAAAAAAATTGTAAGCATAGACTACTTAGTATTAATTTTATAGCATCAGTCCATGAGCTTTTCGAACAGCCCTCGTATTCTGTGTAATATCAAGTGTCTTTGATACAAAGTTCAATTTAAAAAATTAAAATTACTCAAAGAGTTTACATTTTTTCAGACACATAAACTCTGAAGTAGAATAAGTAAAAGTCAATTGTTTGATTTCATCAGTATATGACCTTGAAAAAATTCCATGCAGAGAACATGATACACTGTAACTAATAACAGAACTTTTTCAGAATGAATTTAATCATTGTTGAATTCAAAGACATGAATCAAAAGTTACAACCTTCGACAAAAGCTGCCAAACGTTGGTATCTGTGTTTCACAAACATCTTGTCTTCCAATTGTTTCCCCGATTGCTTTTGGAAAGAAGCAGAGAGGCACTGTAAATAAGCAAATTTCAATCAAAGAAAAAAAATTAATTTCTTCGCTTAACGGGGTTGTTCGCGTTTTCAAACCGAAGATTTTCAGTATATCACCCAACTAGAATTTTTGGTAAAGAAAACCTACCATTTTTACTTTCTGTGGTAATTATAATACGCAACACTATGTTTGAATGAGTGGCAGATGTACTTAATTTAAGAATATGATTTGAATAAAATTAAACATTCCCTCACAACCTGTACACTGACTGTACACTGTACAGAATTCCTGCTAAGCTATTGCACTTTCATTGAATGCATGAAAAAAAACACTACTGTTGATTGATCATGAACTCCTTTTGTGATATTACCGGACTCCTATGGGTAACTTTCCAACATTTATATAGCAATGTTTTAAATAAGCAAAGATATATGCCCCAAACAATTACCAGAAAATTTTCGGCCATAACAGGCCTTAAAGATCCATTTAAAACTCTTTTTTAAACTTTTAATCCATTATTCGGATTTCTGTCAGTTCAGTAAAGCCGATTATCGACGATAGTGGAAAACTTGGTATAATTTGCATAAATTAGGCGAAGCCCTTAATGTATAAATCACTCCATGTTTCCCACTATCATTAATGTACCTGGCCTGCTATATACTAACTAGACTGTGATTCTTTGCATTTCCATTTCATTGTGAAATAAAATTGTACCTTTAGATCTTAAAAAATGTTGAGACTCATAGATTTAAATAATACGAGGTCTCCCATGTCAATTTCATTATTTCCGCCCACTGTCATGAAACACGAAGACAGGCGCACGAGTTTTACAAGCATATTTGCCTGCTGCCTGATCCATTCACTTTTTGTGAATAAAATTTTGTGTAAATAAAAAAAATAGACGCGCAAGAGATTTACATGCACATTAGGCCTCCTTTTCTCCTGACCCATCGATTAGCCTAAAGCAATTTACATTCCGGAAGAATTATCAAGATATCAACTCAGATAACTTTTTAGGGGTTATCTCAGAGAAAGCAAATAGAAATGGAACTAAAAAAATATAGAATAACCTGTTAAAGAGGTTCGCTTTGAAATTTTCCCTTTATTAGTTGCAAAAAAGTTCATTTTACTATGTTTTCAAGATCGCAATATATATATAGGATCTTACATGATTTGTAGCTGGATATGATTTTTATCCAACGAGTTGTGTGGATTTTATCCCCGAGACTTGACGAGGGGATAAAAGCACAAGACGAGTTGGATACAATCATATCCAACTTCGAATCATATGAGATTCTTTTATCCCATGTTTTTTACACCACGAACAATGTTTGACACTGTTTTATATAGGAATCCATTTGATTTCACTTCATCACTCTTATGCAAAATCCATTGATATGAAAACGATATCATATGGGCTATATCAACGGGATAAAGGGTTAAATATGGGATAAAAGCCATTATTTGTTGTTACAGTTAGGTTATTTAAGTATTACAAAAACATAGAAAATACTATGAAAAAGTGTTTCGGAGTAAGGACAATGTCTACACCTGTTGGTACATTCGTCTTTTAGATAAATCGTATAAATCATAACTGTCTTATGTTAATATTTATGCACTATATGACTTAAGTTTAGAGAGTTCGTTGTGTGACGTGTGAGTGTGAAAAATTGTGGTGGTAAATAGTTGAAAATGGTCTGGGATAAATGTTTTATATAGAGTAATGGAAAAAAGTTTCAAAATAAAGCAATGAAAATATTTTGTCGCGAAATGTTTTTAAAAGAAAAGAGATCAAATATTTGTCTTCAGTATTGTTAAGTTTGCATTTTATTTATCAAGAAGCCTGCACACAGAGTAATTTTGTGCAGTAAAATGTTTTATGCTGGTCGTACATTATCCATTAAATAACTGTAAATGTATTATATGTGGCGTATACGATATTTAGCGGAAAATGATTTTAAAACTAGTTAGCCTAGATTTGATTTAGCGCATTTCTTGATGTTTTTATTCATGTATCAATGAAGTATCTTTCCGCCGAAAGCGCTAAAAAGAATACACCGTCAAATGTAATACGTTTACAGTATCTGTCATTAATTTTATTAATCCAACCTTCTTAAGTCATAAGAACATTAGCTTCAATATCTTGGTGTTTTATTTTTGCATTACATGTGTATGAATACAGTCATATATGTCCCGAAACAGTCTGAATATGAGTGCTTTAATCAATATCGAACGCCCCGTTATAAACAAAAAAAAAAGTCAACAGCTCTGAAAACAGCAAGCTTTTTGACTTGAGCCGAGGCGAACAGGTTAGATGTGTTACAAAATGTAATTTTCATACAGATTTGATATTTCTAATATAAATAAGTAAATAGTACCTATTTCCTTCAATAAAATCTCTTCAAAACATATATCTAAAGGCCGGTATACACAATGAGATTTGTAGTATGATACAAGTATTATAGTACTTTTGTATTATAATACTTTCTTGTACTCACGCTAATATATATCTTCTAAGATTGTAAATAAACTACGTGTTTTCCCCGCCATAATTCTCTTTCTGTCAAGAAAATAAAAATGGAGGATGAGGCTCTGATAGCAGTGTCTATCATCGTACTATGCACTGCTTGATATATCCCACAAGTCCTGTTCCCCTTACCAGAAAACTACGAGTTTTTTGATGTCTTTACTTGTAAAGTTGGCCATTATTATTTACCATGTGCTTTTTGTAGTAATGATAAAAATAGGATATCCCCTAGTGTCATTATATTTCATTGGTTGAAAGTGATAGGTAAGTTAAGACTTGTATTAGGAAATAGAGCATTGCTCTATTCTTAATACAGTTTTATAAGATTTGCAAAATCTAATGATACACTGTATTAAGAGTGTATACACAGGAAGATTTTGTATTATAATACAAATCTTATAATACAAATCTTACCGTGTATACCGGCCTTAACACTAGATACAGTGAGATAGGGAACCATAGTGACTGGTGCTTATTTTGTTTTCTACCTATCTACGATATCCATATTCTATTATTATTGCTATGATCGCAATAATATGATTATATTAACAGGTACATGCATATTATTTTGTTAATATTAGGGAATTTCTTTTTTTTTCAAAATGCGTTCACCCTGAAAAAAAATGTACGTAATTCTTATTTCATATTTCAGCGGATTGTGTTTTTAGATATTACATAGACCACCTGTTATTACTGTATGGACCTGCTAGGATTTAGCACCCAGTGTAAAGTACTAGAGTGTTGTCAATGTCAGAGGGACACAGAATTATACTGTATCACTTGTAAACACGGCCTGTGTCTACAGTGTAAAAAGAAACATCATACAAACTCACATACAAAAGATCATAAAGTCGTGTTATATAGAACACAATATTATAAAAAAGGTTTTTCTTCGTGTTGCAAAGTGCGACAGTGTTTTCAATATCAAGGAGACACAGAATTCTACTGTAACACGTGTAAACATGACCTCTGTCTACAGTGTAAAGAGAGACATGTTATTGATTTAAATTCCATCTACCATCACGCTGTGATTTACCGTGAGAAGTATAAATATATCCCAAACAAGAGGCATGTGTGAGACACCCAGATAGAATGTATGCGATGTACTGTCAAACATGTGACCTTCCTGTCTGTTTTCAATGCAAAGAACACAGAAAACACAGATAACAAGGCATCAGAACATTATACAATACAAATCGTAAACAACACAGAGAAATCGTTGATAAAATAAGAAGTAATATTCTCTATGAGAGGTGTTTTCTTCTGGCTGGAATCAAAACTGATATAAAAAATTGTCCGGTAGTAGTTTCTGACTTTCACTCAGAAATGACAATTAGAGCCTAGAGACTAAAGGACATTTTTGGCACTGTGATATGTGAAATTAAAACCAAAGAGAAGTCCTCATTGTTGCATAAGTTACAAAAAGAGAATAACAAAATGAACATTCACCTTGCCTGCATAGAGAACTATGAACACAAATCTGAACAATTAGCAAACAAACCAGTAAATTACCTCTTATTTGTAAAGAAAACCCATATTGCCAAGATAAAGATTACCCCAAATCTTACAAATCACACTCTGCTCTCTTTGAATGAAGAAATTAAACTAAACGATGTTTTAAAATATATCAGACTGCTAAGTAAAATCCAAATCATAGAGACTTCTAGAAAAATTCTTAAAAATGAAGATCTGCTGTATCTGTTGTCTAGCCCTATGTTACTTAGATCTGTCATAGTGAAAGGTTTTGATCATGTAACACATATTTCGTTCATGACATCAGACAAAGTCCTGGTCACTGACATGGACAATATAATGTTAATAAAAAGAGAAGGTGATATACTATGTCATATGACAGATTTTATTTTTTCTAATTTATTCTGTGTACACTCCTTGAACTTGACTGGTGAACTTATCTATATAGACTGGTTTGAAAATATAAACGAATTATCCAAAGATTACAAAACACGGTTTACAATGGCAATGATTATTGATTGATTGATTGATTGTATACTGTTTAACGTCACTCTCCAGAATATTTCACTAATACGTATATGTCACCATTGCCGGTGAAGGGCTGCAAATTTAAGCCTATGCTCGGCACAAACGGCCTTTGAGCAGGGAGGGATCTTTATCGTGCCACACCTGCTGTGACACGGGGCCTCGGTTTATACGGTCTCATCCGAAGGCCCGCCCCATTTAGTCGCCTTTTACGACAAGCAAGGGGGTACTGAGGACCTATTTTAACCCAGATCCCCACGGGGCAATGAAAACAGGAAAATGGAGACCGCGTTGCATTTTCTGTTCTCCTTCAAATGGAGATTTACTTGTAGTGATGTGTAGAGAAATGGCCAAGGTAACACGGTATAACGACAAAAAACAACTCATACAAACAGTACAAAACAGACTCGCAGCACAGTTAAGGTTACAAAAAGGAGGCGGAGCCTAATTTGTACGGGAAAACTTGACTATGACATCATTCTCAATATACGTCATATAACATTTCTTGTAAATACCACAAAATGAGTTTATCTGCTAATTTAACCAGTAAGAAATCATCAAACTACATAAAAACTTACTACAGCGTGTTGTTTTGTCGTTAGTTAAATCCCACATAGCAAGTTATAAACAAGTCACTGATCGCAATACACTTGTCAATATGACGTCATTTCTTACAACGTGACGTAGTTTGTATGCAGTGAGAGACAGTTCAAGTAATATTTTCTCAACAAAATATGTATTCTCTAATTAAATAAAATATTATTTACAGATATTCTATGGGCCAATAACTCGAATTTAATGTCTTCTTCACTATTTTATTAATATATTTTCTGTACATTACGTATTTGATTGACACTGCCGTGTATTTGTATGCAAGTACATCGGAGGGTAATGTGGGGGGTCTTAATAAATCGATCTAGTGCAAGGGCATACACTCCATGGATCAAAGTAAGCTTTTAAATTTCAACTATAAAACTATTAAGGTATCTGAAAAGTGCTGCGATCCTGATAAAATCTTAAAAATAATTTAATTATATCAATATTTCATGCCGCTGACCAGCAAAAAATATAGCATTCGGTCATACAAGTATAATTTTAACAATGAAATTGCAGAATTTAGACAGGATCGCAGCACTTTTTAGAAACTACAATGCATATTGAAAATAATTATATACTAAACTTGGAAATTTAACTCGATTATGCCCTTGCACTAGTGATATTTATATGTAACATCAATACTTCAAGTCAATGTGCTAATATCGCGTGACTGCCGCATCACGTGACTAGTCTAAATATAAAATACAATCATCCTCGATATGTAGTTATCAATCATGATTACAATTATCCGATATAAATAATGTACTAAAAATAATCGCCATCCCGATAACGAATACATTTTTAAATACAAAATTTAGTCGATATTTCCATTGCGCACCTTAACTGTACTGCGCTGTATTGCAGACCTGGATGTATCACAGAGAACCGTAATGGAGATGTATATTGTGTCAGATATTGACCGTGTAGTGGTGACAGATCGTGGAGGTAGACATCGGTTCTCCTACACAGGACCTCCATCAGGACCTGCAGGGCTGGAGCCACTAGGAATCTGTGCAGACGTGATGTCACACATCCTGGTGTGTGATGAAAATACCAATACAGTGCAGATGATTGACAAAGATGGCCACTTTCTGTCACTGATATTGACACATCAATTAGGTATAGACAGACCTATGTCCCTGAGTTATGATGACAAAACTCACTTACTATTTGTTGGATCATATTTGAGTAATAGAGTGTCTGTATACAGATACAGAGGAAGAGAGGAAGTAATCTGACTGGTAACTGTAATCAGTTAATTAAATATACGTTCACACATAACAGACAGATTTCCGTGAAACAGAGAAAAGTTAATTTGTTATTTATATACAAGATCATTTAAGGGCATAGAGAGCGGTCGTTTGAATGCATGTAACATACATGTTTAAGACCGCATTAAATAAAGCCCAATGTCGCAGTAGGTGCTGGAAAAAAATCCTCACTGCTCAATGGCCTTTAATGACGAGTGTAGGTATAGATTTGCAGTCATCCATTAAATGTGGTCTAAAAATGGATGAGCATTAATTTCTTTTAGGGACACTGAATAAACAAATAAAAGTACCCACAAATAACTGTATGTCATTAGATATATTTACACAATACATCTACAAACTTACAGACAATATTTTGAAGGTAACATAAATATACGGATAGCCTTTATGATAGGTAATTACTGCGCAATGGACAGTCAAATTAGCCAAAAATATAAGAAAACATCAAATTAATTAGAACGTAAATCTTTTCAGCATGCTGTATAATATTTACTGCAATATATACGAGGGGCTATCAAAAAGTTCGTGGACTAGCGCCATAAAATTAAAACCGCTTTAGGTACATCAATGAATTTTTAAATATTTATTTATCGTCATCTTTTCTATCTATGGAATAAATCACAAATCATAAATTTTATTTTTAAATAAATTAGTAAAGTTTTTGTAAGCAATGGTATGTCCAGGCGGCGCGACCTCGAAAACGGCGTTTTTTTCGACTTAAGTGTAACTAAGATAAACTATTTTGATATGGACATTTGGCATCCAAAAATTCCGTTAATTCTGGTATGTGTTGGAACACTTCTGCTCCATAAAATATGAAATTTTCTCCTCATTCTGGAAGTTCTATGAAATTTTATTTTAAATTTTACGTGGAGTATCCAAACAAATATAGCCTTGAACATGACGTCAAAAGGGGTGAGGGATTTCATTTTCCAACATTCTATAAAGTTTTGCCACTTGAAAAACTGGTATACACCTAGGAAATTTTTAAATTGGCTACGGAGAATAAAATTGCATCCAGATTACTGCAGTACTTGTTTTTTATTGCCAAATTAGATTCAGAGAGAAAAGGGATGCAAAGTTAATGCCGATTTGTAGTCAAAGCTTGTAAAATCTATCACGTCAAATAATGACGTTGATCATGTGTTTTATAGCTATATTGAACTCCAAAAAGCAAAATATGCTGACACAATCAAGCGAGGATGTCTCCCAGTGTAAATTTATGATAATATATGCACTGAGAGCTGCTGTTCATGACATTGTTAGGTCATAAAAACAAGACGGATTGAAGTAATTACTGAGCTCTAGAGAATCTCATCAAAATAAGTATACGAAGTAGAATAAGTGGACATTGAAAAATAATAACGTTGTCGGACGTCATGAAACTAAACGGCGACGGCGCCGGGTGATCATATAATGTCGTCTTTATTTTATAATAATTTGGGGAATAATGAACGTATCAAGCTAAAATTTTCAAAATTTCTTTATATTTTGTTGCTTTATGCTCCTTATAAATTTTGTAAGCTCATACACCATAGTATTAATTTTATAGCCTCAGTCCACCAACTTTTTGATAACCCCTCGTAATTACTTTTTAAATGCTAAAACATTACTACTGTATAGTATTCAATTTTATGCCTCCTCCTTCCTTTACCTCAACATAACATTAACACTATATATGTTGAAATTGTAATTAATTGATCAAATAAATCTTGATCAACAATCCAAACATGTAGTAGAAACAAATCAAAATATTTACCGAAAAATTCCTAAAACTACTTGCAATTACACGGTCCACAAAAATAAGCAAATACAAAAGAACGTACAAAATGCAATCAGTACTTCAAAACATAAACACTAAAAAGCTCATTTTTTCATACAATGAACACACCTAAATTTACAAATGACTTTGAATCTGTCTCAAAATACAGACAGACATACATGCAAATTTACACACATAAATACATATCCATTATACCCTTAACTTAAATAAGTAACATGTATGGGACTAAAAGATAAGTTTAAATGTTTTAAAATATCTCAGAATAATCAACTTTTGGGCAAAGGTCAAGATCATAACATGTACACATTAGTTGAAAAGATAATGCCCAACATGATACCATATACTGTATAGTATTCGCAGACTTTTTAAATTTAAAATTGCATGCACATATAATAACGATTGATTTTGTTTTAATTTTTAGGCATGGATCAAGAGAGAAATTAAATGTGATGCAAATGAAGAACCCAAACAAACTTTTATCAATTGTTTTTCTTACATATAAGAACATAAATTCCTTCACCACCTGCACACTGTCCATAATTCCTGCTAAGATATTCGACTGACATTGAATGAATAATTGAATAAATGAATGGCTAGCAGCCTAAAACTCTCTCTCTCTTTTCTTTTGTATGTTTATCAAATGGCCCCTAAGACTCTTAACCCATCCCCAGTGATAATACGTTCAGGTGCCTAATAAAGGAGGACAAATGAATGCTCGGAATATGCCACATGCACTTGGCACCACCTAGTGGTACATGTACCACAACAGTTCAATTTTGAAAGTGGGAAATGATAGCCCTAGGCCCTTTCTACCTTGCCCCGGTAATCATTTGGTGAACTTCAAAGATAAGGCGTATAAAAGCAGTCCTTTTCCCGTTTCACAATATACTTTGATGAAAAACATAAAAGTTCAGGTTAGCTAACCACCTGGTGGTACCACTACAACCCCCTTTCGATAACAGGAAATAATGGTCCTTGGGCCCTTCTACCTTGCCTTTGTAATGATATGGTGAACACTTTATAAGTCATTGGTATAATATATCTAACTGTAATATTAAAAATGCCCTTGGAACCACTTGGTGGCACCACTATCACTTACTAGTATTACTGATAAATTATAGTCTTATAGACCAATTAAGTTGTTCCAGTAATATTGTTCGAAAGATACTTCAACGTAGTTTACAATCGTGTCATCTTTCGGTAATTTACAATCGTTAGAGTAATCAAATTTCAGGATAGCTTATTTAATTTGCCCTGTCATATTCTTGAGGTCCTTAAAAGAGTTCAAAAGGGATTCTTCCTGGAGTAGTTAACCATTTGCTGGTGCTTGTTTGGTAAAGTTGATTAATATGATAAAGTAATATATTTCTTATTTTCAAGTTTTACAAAAGAATAATTTTTTATGTAGGTTAGCCTTACTGCCTCCGAGTATCAGATTTATTCTTTACTAATTGTCGCATTAATTATCCATTTTTTTCTTTCATTAGCTGAAAAAAGTATTAAAACAGCATTTCGTCTGAGTACTCTCAGTTCTTTGATGAATTTCCTTATTGGCTGCTAGCTTCTACGGGCTTAGTGGCTGCTGTTATTTGCTGCTAACTTCAGCCTGGTGAAATTGAATGCAACAAAAATGTGAATTTTGTGGTCTCTGTCTCCATGGGGCCTGAAGGATGGGGTCAAAACCACTAAAATTAATGCAATTTTTAGCAGTACTGGTCAGCTTTAAGACCAGAAGGTACCTTTTTAACTTTTACAATTTCTCCATGATTAACATTGTTTATAGTAATATAAAACCAGTAGATTCCTTCTTTAACTTTTAATTAGATTTCTGTCAGCTCAGTAAATACAATTCTATTATATTGCCTAAAAAGAGATATAATATATTTTTTTAAAAAATCCTTTCCTGAGCGTTTAATATTTTGGCGCATTTTATTTGCATTAAATATACGTGTATGAGTATATATCCCCAAACAGTCCGAATACAAGCGCTAATATCGATCGAACCGTTTTCAACAAAAAAAAAATGATGATAACACCTCTAACAACTGTGGAATGACTGGCAGATCTAGCTAGGTAAAATGTTTTACATGTATTTTCATTTCAAATGAATAGTTTATTCCTATCATGTATATTTAACTTCGATAAAACCATAAAGCATATTATAACACTTAAGGTTTTGCAGAAGGTCAAGATGTCCAAAAAATTAATCTTACAATACCTCCAAAAGTATGTGAGAAATAAACGTTTAAAGTCTATAAATGTATCATTGATTAATAGATAGAAAGTATCACTTGAAAACAAAAAAAAAATAAAAAAATAATATATTTAAGAAAAAAAAAATTGCAAATTGGACAGTAATGGTCTCTGAAAACATTACATGTATAGAGACAAGACTCCAATGAAATCCCTTATTATTTGCATTTTACTTTTGCTTTAAAACTTTAAAATTTTGGACAAAATAAACAGGGAAAATAACTGTACAAAGACTACCTGGTATATCGAAGTACAACTTGCCGTTCATAGACACGCTCATATACCATCGCAGTAAGAATAAGGCTGCCCGTAAAATATCAAACTGTTCAAACTGTAATATACTGAAAGGAAAAAGAAACGCAGGGTAAACTTTTGAGGTGAATTAAATTTGTTTTTCTTAAAATACTTTTTTTAGTTTTCCTATCTACCTTTTAAAATCATCTTTCAAAAAGATATAACCAAATTCTCATATGATTTTGTCTAATTATTCATTAGTTATCGAAGCTTAAATGACGATACCCCCCAAAAGTGAAAATCGAAAACTTTCATTATCTTCAATGTCTATCTCGTGCACTTGCATGGAATTTCATCAGAGTGTTTATTTTTCAAATCCTGGCTATATTTAGCATGGATAACCACGCAAAAAATAAGTCAAACGGCGCACGCATGCGCCAGTGAGAGGAATACAACCGTAAGTTGACTGGCTCAAAAACCAAATTGCAGAATTGTTTTTTCTTGAAAATTTCGTATGAATGTAATGATTATAATCATCTACTCTATAAATGGCTGTTTTTTGTGGTCGTAAGGTGGCGATTTAAGAGATGGCAAGACGAATAACCCGTTCGTAACATGACTCTGTTTCGCGTTACCATCAGCGTCACGGTTGATTGAAAAACCACTCAAGACCCTCTCTGAAAACGGCTAAAACGTTTTATGGGGGAAAATTTACAAGAGACTGCTAAGTAAACCGTTGTTGCCTTTTTCATTAATTAGACAATTCGAAAATAAGACCCCATTGAACTTCTGTGAACTGTGCCAAGATTGCAATAAATTCATAATGTCTCATAATATTGAAAAACGATGTGCATACTTCATATGCATCAAATAATGCAACAAGATCTGTTGGCAAACTCGTCGTTATCAAATTGCACGTGTTTTGGGCTTTTTAGCGTTTTCCCTACTTGATGTCATGAAATTTACGATTGAGTAATTCTGAATACTGATTTTGATGCACAGTAACAAAATTTCGCTTCTGACCAATTTTCGTAATTCTCGGTCATGTGGTCAAATTTTTATCGAAAACTATGCTACCCTGCGTTTCTTTTTCCTTTCAGTATATTTACATATGCTGTTTTTTTTCTAGTAAGCCAACTGTGAAATTGATTTGAATACCATTTTCGTGTACATACTCGCGCGTAGAAATATACACGAAAAAACGTACGTTAACGTGACGTCACAATGAGGCTCTAGCGACGTTAGTTAAAGTATAACGAAATAAGACAGCGAGAAATTCAAATGTCGAGTATATTTTTTATGCTTTTAGACACTGAAAATGGAAATATAAGGAATGTTTTTAAATGAAGTGTGAATCATTGGTGTGTGAATCACACAGACTAAGAGCACGTAGGCATATTTTTCATGAAGCGCTAGCATGTAGATTTATTTTGGGGACTGTTGTTTAATTCAAGTGTAAGAATAGTTTTTTAAGCTTGAGGGGCTGTTATGATGTTGAAATTTAAATATCCTCTATTCCTTTTGCTTGTCCGATATGCACATATTCAAACAATAGCAAAACATTATGTGTGAAACGCTCTCCTTACTAGTCGGTAGACAAGGTTAGAATTTATGAATCGTGTTTATTTTGGACTGGCACAAGTGATAGATCGACAAGAACCAATTGAAGATATTCTGTATCAATCAGGAACAGAAGTATGACCTCAAACTGAATTTTGCTGGGGGATTGTGTGTAGTTTAGCCATTTTTGTATAAAAGACGATAAAGATTGGAAAATATCCCTTCTTATGTTGGTATAACTGCAGAACTGTAGCTCTCTGCTTGAGAAAATTCGGACAGATAAAGCAGAGAGCTGCAGATCCAAGCATAGTAAAAACCTTCGATTTACGTCGACGATTTTTTGTCGCTACATTGGGTATTTTTTCGTGTAATTTAGCCTTTTCTGGCTTTTAGAATGGTATCCTATGATAATTCATATATTTAACTCTTATATTTGATACTTTGTTTATCTTTTAGCGGTCCGAAACAGTATTGTATATAGTTTTGTAATGTCAGTTTAAAAGAGTTCCATTTTGACGTCCGTAACCATATACAGCCATTTGTTAGCGTTGAGAGGTAAGTAAATGATCAGGAATTGAAGTTGAATGTATGATTAATTATAAATACCATTTTAAATTATTTTCATAGCTGGGGAAGTATAAAATACACGAAAAAATATCCATAGGGAGCGACAAAAAATCGTCGGCGTAAATCGAAGGATTTTACTATGCTTGGATCTGTAGCTCTCTGCTTTATCTGTCGAATTTTCTCAAGCAGAGAGCTACAGTCCTGCAGCTAATGTTGGTAAGTTGAATTTCTCGTAAAATATTTTCTAAACGGATAAAAATTTAACCTGCCCTCAGCACTTTCTGTATACCAGAGATCACGATGAATTGATCTATGTAACATACTTTGCACTATAGTTTTGTTTTGCACTTGTGCCGAAGCGATTTTTGTGCAACAATTAGGAATATCATAAATATCCGTCACGTGATCAACACAGTCATATGACATCACAAAAATGCGATAAAACAAACCTGATTAAACTATTATCTCAAGTTGACTGCAATTTCAAACAAGGATTACACATTTAAATTAAAATGTAGCTCATAATTTTCAAGGCATATGAAGCCCTCGGACAGCCTTATCTAACTATGATCCCAGCAATGATGACTTTAATTAAAGTACGGAATTAAGTAGGTGTATTTTTTAAAATACATGCATTTAAATGACACAATGCATGACAATTCTCGATAATTATTTTATCAAAAGTATTTGTTATCAAGTGCCCGTGATACTTACTATCTATTAATCAATGATAAATATAAACTGTAAGATGTTTTAATTTTATAAACCACAAAGTTTTGCTGTTGTAAAAAATAAATTTTGGGGCATGTTGACCTTTGACAAAACCTAAATGGTACAGTGTAGGTGACAGTTGCTTATTTTGTTTTCAACTTACTATATTCATGATGTTATCATTGTTGTATTTGCTACAGTGTATAGCTTACTTCCCTTTAGTACAGTGTATGACGTCAGACTAGAGAGCTCTAATCGTTTGTTAACGTTAAGTTCCAATCTCCTATGCACAATTGTCGTTGACGAAAAATGTATTCTATGATTAAATAAAATATTATTTACGGCTATTCCATGGGCCATTAACTTGGATTAAATATCTTCTTCACGATTTTATTAATGTATTTTCTGTATATTACGAATCTAATTGACACTGCCGTATATATGTATGCAAGCACATCGTGGGGGTAATTTGGGGATCTTAATAAATCGAACGAGTGCAAGGACATATATTCTATGGAACATAGTAAGATTTTACAATTCAACTCTAGAACTATTTAGGTATCTGAAAAGTGCTGCTATCCTTATGAAATATTTTTTAAAAATTTAATAATTATATCAATATCTGATGCCGTTGACCATAAAGAAATACGCGACTACTGCATCACATGACAAGTCTAAATATTAAATCTAACCGTCCTAAATGTGTAGTCATAAACCATCATTGCAATTATCCGATATGAATAATGTACTAAAAATAATCGCCATCCCGAATATGAATATTAATTACAAAATATTGTAGATTGTTTTCATTGCGCACCTTAACTGCACTGCGAAAGTTCCATAACGATTGTTTTAGGGAACAAAGAGATCACTGTTGGAAAAAATAGTAGCAATCTGTCCCTCGACTTTTTTTCGGAGCTTAAATTCGTCTCTTTTCGCACATTTCCATGCTAAGGGTAGCTATTCTAAAGCTCAACGTTCTCAATGCAAAACTACCACTACTGGTCATCTTGTGGAAATTTTCAAAAAGATTGTCCCAGCCATCTCCGAAAAACAGCCTGGAGAAAATGTTAATGCTAACAATCGCAATATGTCGCCCCCGATTTCGTTCGGTGCAACACAATTACGTGTAGATATTTAAAGAAATTGAGGTTCATTTTCATCTTACCATAGATACCAATGTTTATTAAAATGATATGAAATAACACGTAATTTGTGATTTTTTGCATAATAGGAAAACCTTTATACACTTAGCATTGTAGAATGATTTTTTTTTTTTTAGATACTTATGTTTTTTCTTTCTAAAATTTGATTTAAACCAAGCTGCCAAACATGGGCATCAATGTTTCATAAACATCTTATTTTCCAATTGTTTTTGGAAAAAGCACTGTAAATAAGCAAATGTAAATCAAAATAAATATGTGAATCTCTTCACGTAACAAGGTTGTTCGACGATTGTCAAACTTTTCACACCAAAGATGTTCATCATATCATCCAACTATAGAATTTAAGACAAAGAAAACCTACAATTTGTACTTTCCATGGAAATGATTCCATTCAGCACTCTGTCTGTATCTATGTCAGATGTACTAAAAAAAAAGAAAGTGATCCCTATTAAAAAAATTCCTTTCTCCACCAGTACACCATACAAAATTCCTGCTAAGCTATTCGACTGTCATTTAATAAATGAATATTACATGTATGAAAAAATAAAACAGGAGTTAACTCACTGCTTAGACACTCTCCTCTTTCTTTTCTTTTGTATTATTATTAGATTGTTTCAGGTAGTAAAAAAAGTCTTTTGATGCCCGAAGTCCTATTGTGATATTATCGGACTCCTATAGATAATTTTAGACATTAATCGGCAATGTATTAGATAAGATATTTGCTCATACAATTCTATCTGTAAAATCATCAGGCTGTTTTTGACCATAATAGGCCTTAAACACTCTGATTATATCATCTATAGAGCAATATTCGGCATATATCCTTACAGACTCCTTGTTGAACTTTTAATCGGATTTCTATCAGTTCAGTCAACCTGATTATATAACTAAAACTAGATATAATATAAACTACTTCTAAATGAGGTTCGCTCCTCAGATTCTGAGCATATTATACACTTATTCAATGGTTGTGAGTGGGATAGCTCTTTTATCAAACCCGCGACAGGGAACGAGGGCTTGCCCGAGGGGAAAAAGTCCTGTCCAGGGTTTGATTAAAGAGCTATTTTAATCACAACCAGTGGATAAATGTTTTATTATACCAGGGACGTAGCAACCGGGGGGCCAGGGGGAGGGGCTGCCAACAATACTTCTACTATTGAAAATGTTCATTGGAAGGCTGGTTGGCCCCCCACTTTATACTAAAGTTAAACTATATGGAGGAAATACAGTACTGTAAGCTGAAAAAATGGATATTAGAAGGTATTGGTAGTGAAAAAGTTTGCCTCAACACCCCCCCCCCCCCACGAAATAGGATTTTGGCCTTTGACCCCCCCCCCCCCACTTTCACAATCGATGCTACGTGCCTGTATACTGATGTATATTATATTTTCTAAGGTTTGAATTTTCTTTGGAGTTATAGATAATACTGCAAGAATGAGCTAGGAAACATTTTAACAGAATTATAATAATTTATTATGTTTTACCTCTATTTTGAAGAAAATCTACATAATGTTAAGATCTTAACATAAATATGGATCCTAGTTTGCTAATTAAATTTTTATTGATAAACATCTTTTTTTTATCATTTTCTGAATATATAAGCAAAAATTTTAACCATTCGTCTTAAATTTATAAAGATATTATTACCTTCAAATGATACTGTATCGCATTTTTAATTTTCAAAGCCAGAAAAATAACTTTTTTGCGTTTAGAAAGATAAAACAATTGACTATGATTTTGAAGCTATTTTTGTCACAAATTTTAATGTGACTATTCAAGATAAAAAAGTGTTTGCTCCAATCATTTATTTGGATAAAAAAGAGGAAAAACTTTTTAAAATTGTTTTATTTGTAAGACGTTATAATAATACAAACAAGAGGCCCAGGGGCCACAGCGCTCACCTGAGCACATCAGGCTTGAATTTACTACCCCCCCCCCCCCAGGCGTTCATCATTTGAACAAACTAGAATCTACACTACCTGAGGATGATTCCATATAAAATTTTTTTAATTATAGTTCACTTTATTTCCCTGCCTACTAATTCGCTTTTTTTTTCCTTCTCTGATGTGCAGTTCAGTCACTGATCATCATCATTTCAACTAAGCAGGGTTAGTTATTGCATTGCTGTACCCATGCTAACATGTTTAATCATTTATAAGGGGTGCCAAGAATGGTCGTTCCAGGATGAAAAATATTCAAAAATTTCAAAGTATGGCTTCACTGAGGAAAGGAATTTTCAATCTGACAAAATCACAAGAGTGTGCTTTAGATTTATAGGAATTCAATTCTTACAGGGAATTAAAGGATTTTTCTTCCATATGAATATTTATATAAAATCTTTAAAACACCTGAAGGATAGAACTGATGGTCAATTTGAGTGAACAAAGAGGATAATTTACTTTTGTTTCTTAATAGCTTATTTTGGATCAGGCTTGCTGATGAGCGTTGGTATGAGACCGAGAGATCACTTTTAAAAGAATAGGTGTGTGTCAAATTGAAATTTTTGACGGATTTTATATCTTTTGCATTGCATTTCAAAGGATGTTGAGTACTTAATATGTGTCACATATATGTGCCATCCGTATTTTTTCTGAACAAACATCTTCTGTTTTAACACCAGTTGAATCCTACAAACTGCCCTCTCATTATATTGGTTAAAGTGATCACAGTACTACAATTACATGCATTATAATGTACCTCCATTCCATAACGATAGAGAAAATGATGTTAATCAAGCTAATTCCGTATAACATGTGGTGTATATCCGTAATCAGGAGCATGTACAGGATGAAAAACATCCGTGATGAAATTTCGAAATTGTCACTCTGAGTACGGCAGATTTTGAATAAAGAATAGCTCCAATTTGATGTATATCATAAAAGAGACTTATGTAGTATAACATCCGTAATTAAGATTTTGATTCATTAAATAAGATTTTGGTTTCGATAATATAAGCTACTATTTTCAAACAGCGGGCAAAAATTAAGATATAATTTAAAAACACAAATAATTTTTTTTTGAAAATTTATTGATATATTGTATCTAATCCATTGATCAAAAACATGTTGTTTTAGTTCTTTTCAAAACTGACTTCCAGAATTTTTTGGAAACAATTAATGTTTTACAGAAACTTGTAGATCCATTGTTTGTTTTTCAAGACATTTTTATCTTTATTTTTTATCTTTAATATCGTTAAGAAAATACGATTAACTATAACTTCGAAATAATTTTATACTGCTAATATGAAGTGATTTTTTTTTGGGGGGGGGATTAAAAGTATAGATTCTACAACAATGATAGACTTCATATAAAACATGAAAATAATCTAGGTTTGATGTTGACAGGAATCAACAGGACTCAGAAAAAAAACATAAAGATCAGGGACACATTTCTTTATTCTTTTTAATTACCATTCGAAAAAATCCATAATATATTGTTGGAATTAATAAGAAAACAATTTTACTCTATGTAAATAATAAATAAATATTTATAGCTATTTACAAAACGTAAAATGTAAAAAACATATTTTGAAGATTACCTGCAAAAGTTCAAATCAAATTTATGACTTCGATTGGACAAGATTGGAGAGACTGTAGGTTTGATATTAAAGTATTCCTGGGGATATCAATCATTCAAATAATATAACGTGTATTCTTTTTTGACGTTTATAATTTTATAAAGCTTAAAGTGTTCCAGCCCAATTCATACGTGTAATTTCCATAACTTTTTCACTGTAAATCTAAAAGCAATTATTCTATGGAATGTAGTCTTATATCTGTATTATCTTAAAGAGTTAAGGTACTCTTTTTTTCTCTTTTATTGATAACAAAAAATGATATAAATTACACACAGATAGACTACATTACACATTGACATTTGATGGTTCTTTTCACATAGAATAAAGAAAAAAGAAAAGCATTGACATTAAAATTTTGATGATTCTTTTCACATAGAATAAAGAAAAAAAGAAAAGCTGTATATAATATGTACACGGATAAACTGTTTCTTTTCACATAGAATAAAGAAAAAAGAAAAGCTATAATCAATTTGAGACAATAATTAAAATGATAATTATACTAATAATGATGATAATAATAAATAAGATATGAGAAGCTATGACAAATGTGTAAATACTTGTATAATGGAATTATAAAGAATATAGTATGTTCCTATGTTAGCATGATAGGCCACCTTCCACACTTTCAAGAGTCCATGATGCCCTCATGCTAACACACAGACTCCACAACTGGTTTTGTGGACCTGCTGGTAATTTAACATATATTTACATTTACAAATTAATACAAACTTTTTTGCAGCAATTTGTGAATCTGTACATTATTATATGAAAATTCTGCAATATACTGATATGTATTTAAAGATGATTTAACAAAATTAAACAGGGAATCTTTGTTACAAGTTGTATCCGTCAATCTACACTTCATTTTATATTTAAAATTTTTTAAGGCAATGTAAGATATCAATGTATTCATGCCGTTGGTAACATCTGTGTTTTCATAAAAACCTATTACAATATGCTTCCAACTTATTTTGAAACCTAAAATTGTACTTATTTTGATCCATATAAAATTTGAGTCATTACAGTTAAATAAAAGATATATTATATTTTCTACATCACCACAGTTAGCACAAAATTTTTGCACATTTGGATTCCACTTGCTCACGCTCAGGTTATTGTTTAATAATTTATGAAATAATTTATAATTAAATTCTGCTATATGCTTATCAGACATTTTGAGATTTTCACATGATAAATGGAAGCCCATAGATACCTAGGAGTATCAAACAATTCACTCCAATAATTTTCCGTTATTGGTCTCAAAAATTTCTTTTCGATGAATATTTTATAAAAAACAGATGATTTTATTTTATTTATATGTGTATACCTGTTTCCTTTTAATAGTATAGTAGTACTGCGTCTTATATTAATATACTGTGCCTTTTCACACTCATATGTTTTTGAAAATTTATTAAAAATAGTCTTCATAATGAGGTATTCACACAAGATATTTTTTTGTATAAAATTTTATCATAGAAGTACCTAATATCACGGAATATCCCATCTGCGCCATAGAGGTCTCTTATGTACAAAATTCCTGATTTAATCCAATTTTCAAGATAAATTGGTTTGTTTTTATGTGTAAAAAGTTTGTTTTTCCATATTGGTAAAGATAAAAATTCATCCGTGGATAGCTTTGGAAGATATTTAATCATTTTACTCGATTGAATGCACAGATTGATTCTTTGTAAAAGATGGGAATGTTTTTTAGCTCTTTGTAATCATCTACTTTTGTTAAATTAGTTTTTAAAATGTATTCTAATGACAATGTTTCCCTATTAAAATGATAGTTTAAGAATGATACAAGACTAGAATTTGTATTTAGTAACCTTGGAATCCAAGATGCCTTGGATGCTTTGAGTTTAGATTCAATGTCTATAATATTAATACCTCCTTGTTTTTCATCCCCAATAAGTGTATTTCTTTTTATACGGTCTTTACTATTCCATACGAAGTTAAAGATTAATTTATTGATTTGTTTAATAATTTCTCCGGGTGAATTGGGAAGAATGGTTGCATTGTATTGCAATTTTGAAATACACAATGTATTAATTATTTCTTTTTTTCCTAGGATTGTCAATTTTCTCTTTTCCCAAGATTCTAAAATATGTGCTATTTTATCTATTTTACCTTGCCAATTTTTTTCCAAACATAATTTTTTTGTGTCCTACAAATATCCCTAATGTTTTTACTGGATCGTTAGTCACTTTTATCCCTTCTATACTATTGTACGAATTTCTCAGTAGTCCTAGTAATAAACATTCTGATTTATTAATGTTAAGATTTGGTCCTGCAACTTTCGAAAAGTTTTGTACCACTTTAATTACATGTTTTACAGATTTTATATCTCTAAGAGGATTTGTAGAGTCGTCTGCATGTTGTAGCATCTTAATTTCATTGTTATTTTCAATTTTAAAACCGTGTATATCCTCCGAAGAGTTTATGCGTATAGCTGATATTTCAACTGTTATAATAAATAGTAAAGCAGATATTGGGCAGCCTTGTCGTATGCCTCTAGTCATATTACATGTTTTAGAAATAAATCCATTATTTTTTTACTCTAAATTTTGTTTTTTTATATAATATTTTTATCCACTTCATAAAATTTGGTCCAAAATTCAGAGCTTTTAATGTTTCAAACATAAAGACCATTCAATAGTATCGAAAGCTTTTTCAAAGTCTAAGAAAAGTAGGATTCCGTTTTCATTTTGATCTTCACAATAATCAAAAATATCCTGAATTAGTCTGGCGTTACATCCAATATATGTACCTTTTATATAAGCTGATTGGTCATTGTTAATGAGTTTTGAAATAACTGTTTGTAGTCTTCTAGCTAGAACAAATGCTAATATCTTATAGTCACAGTTAGTCAGACTTATAGGTCTATAATTTTTTAGAATAGATTTATCGCCTTTTTTGTGAATGAGACTTATGATTGACAACTTTTGTGTCCCAGTTAACTCTTCAGCCTCAAATGATTTTAATAAAGCATCGTAATAGTATGTTTTTATATCATTCCAAAATAATTTATAAAACTCTACTGGTATCCCGTCTAAACCTGGTGATTTATTATTTTTCATATTTCTGATAGCTTCTTCACATTCTTTTAATGTGGGAATATCATCACAATAACTTTTTTCACTGTCTGTCAATTTTGATGAGATGTCTGTTATCGAAATATAGTTTGTGATTTCCTCCTTCTGGTTTTTTTTAGATGTATAAAGATTTTCATAAAAATTGCATCGTGATCCTAAAATTTCATTGTTTTTATATAACGTTTTTCCATCGTCAGTTATTTTTTCAATTACATTACTTTCTTGCCGTTTATGTTCTAAATGCAAGAAATATGGTGTACATTTCTCACCATATTTGATCCAATTAGCTCTAGATCTGATGTATGCACCTTGTGATTTTCTCTCATAAATTTCGTTTAATTCTCTTTCAAGTTTTTGCTTTTCTTGGTTATTTATTTCATGAAAAGGTCGATTTTCAATTTCTTTGATTTTTCATTCTATCAATTGAACTTTTTGTTTTAAGCTGCAGCTTTTTTGCTTTGAGAAGTCTATTGAAAATTCATTTATTAAGTATTTCAAAGTTTCCATCGCTCGTGCGGACAAAATATTTCTTTTGATTCAGAATCTTTATCTTTAAGAATCTTTCTAAGTTTAGAAGTGTAGTCTTTATCTAATAAATTAGATGTGTTCATTTTCCAATATCCTGAACGTCTTTTATTTATGTTCAATATGAAATATATTCTTAGTCCAAGATGATCACTCATCCTATTTTGTTTAACTTGTGGAGAATTTATCACAGTTAATGAGTCAATGGAGAGGAAAAAGTTATCCGAGATCAAGATATAATCAATTCGACTACTTGGTTTATGTTGTGCATTGCACCAAGTAAATCCAGATTTGTTTTCATTTAAATTTCTCCATGTATCAATCAAGTGAAATTGTTTAATTAAGGAGCAAAATTGATGTGTACTTGTGTCAAAAGAATTATTTTTTTCATCAAGTTTACAGTTTAAATCTACGCCAATGAATAAATTGTCTTTATTTATAACATATTTTCGTACCCATGATTTAGTTGTAATATTAAAATCTTTTCTATCAAGCACTTTGTTAGGAGCATAAAGGTTTACTATACAGTATGATTCATCCTTAGTTTTAATATTAAGTAAAATTTTTCGACCATCAGATGATTTATGACAATTAATGAATTCAAATTGAAAACCATTTCTAATAAGAATAGAAACACCTCGACTAGAGGATGAACTCGAAAAACAATGATAGCAGTTTCCTAGCCATCTAGCATTATAAACAAATTCTTTTGATTCAATATAATGGATTTCTTGAAGGAGAACAATATCAATATCTAGATCTTGTAACCAATCATATAAAATTGTACGTTTATTATAATCATTCAAACCCCTTACATTAAGGGAAGAATTTTTCAATAGATCGTTCATTATTCTTAGTTCATAGAGATACCTTATTCACTGTCCGGATGCTGGCTGTCATCTTCTGCATGGAGGCTATCGCGTGAGCGTTTGGTTGGACCGTCTTTCAGCTGACTGACGAAAGAGGTTATCTCTTGTTGTACATTTTTCGGAGCTTTTCGTGCGGGTTGTCTCGGGACTGAGAAACTGCGATAAGGGCGATTTTTCGGGCGGTGCTTCTGAGCCACAGACATGATAACCTGACCCAACTTGTTTAAGCTAGGCCATGCTTTGGGTTTGGTATTCAGTGTAGCATGTTCATCCAGTCCCTTTCCCCAGAAATCGTCATAGGTCGCTTCGACAATGACACATTTTGATCCACACTTTGTAATTTTCTCACGATACGGATCAACTTGACTGAATTTAGCATCAATGATATTTGTCATGACCTCTGACTTTTCAGTTTCCTAGGCGGAATTTGTTGCAACGGTGTCGCCGATAAGCTTTGCTTCAAGGGCTGTAGTCGCTGTTCTTACTCTTTCTGCGGCATTAACGTCACCACTGCGTAATGCTTTTGTTAACTGAAAAGCATGTTCGGCGGATCTATGGGTCTCACCGAAGACTTTAATATCTGTGGTGTAAAAATTTGATAGAATGTTTTTATGGCCGTGGAAAGCCACGACATTATCATTTTGCTTTTCGTGGTGTTGACAATCCTCTGAGCCAGGATCATGGCCTGTTTGTTTGCAGACTTTGCATCGCTATTCGTTTTTGCAGTAGCGTGCATGGTGGCCATTTTCCCAACAGTTCTTGCACTTTATGTCTTGTTTAGGTTTATTTTGACCATAGTGAAAGATACGGCATTTACGACCGGCACAGTATGCAAACCTAGGCAAAGAGGTTCCGTCTGGTAGAGGAACGATATATACGAAACGATTCCCATTAAGAACGCTGGTCATTTTTCCTGTGACAGGATTTCTGATATTTTCAAAGCGTAATTCACTTTTAAGTTCCACATTAAAGCCAAGTAGCATTTTAATGATTTCTGTATCTTGTACTGATAGAGGAATACCAGACACTGTTACTTTCAGCACAGGGTCATTTGGATTCTTGGCACCAGAAGAGAATGGGTTTGAGTCGTATACAGAAACAGTTTGGTTCCTAAACTGGAAACCTTCGAGAAGCAGTTTTTGTCTGCATTCTTTGTTTTTTTTTAAATGCGCCAAAGATCTCTATCTAGTTGTAGACATCTCACAGTGTCTCCAACACTCAATATAACTGACTGAAGAATATCTTTATATCTATTCAATCATTGTTGAAGCTAGATCTCAGCCGACACCGGTAGGGAAAGTGTAGATATAGATGAAAATTTAGTGTGAACCGAGGTACCCCCTGATTTTCAAGATGGCGAGTGACGCTCCTTTACTCTTTTATATACTGTAAATATGACATTTTTTAAAACGTGCTAATTTCGGCGAATTTTTATTTCTATTTTATTGAGGGTATTTAGGCACACATAGAAAAACACACAATGCACAAAATACACCATCCTGTAACCAAGTCCCTATGGATAAGATGTGTGTACTTCCATACAAAATTGGAATTTCTAATAAATATATATATAGGACATATTGACTTCCATAAAATCTGTTTAAAACTCATACATTTAACCCTTGATAGGTGATCAATATTGAATAGTGCTTGTTTCGTTTTCAACTATATCGCTTGACATATATTTTCATGTACACGTGTAACGTGTCGAGCGGTTTTGGGGAATGATTTTCTATATTACAATTTTTCTTAATAAATAACTGACATTTGATTGGTTACAAAGACCGCCAAAATATACAAATAAATGACCATCCATATCTGGGTTAATAATCACAGTGAATCTAATAATTACAGATGATTATGAATAAGAATAGGGTAGGCTATCGCTAACACTGGCCAACCTAGGACTGACGCTTGCACTGCAGCCTTATTCAGGACACAGTCAGTACAAGTGACAGCCCTTCAACTGCCGTGCACACTGCTAGCTAGCCTATTCAGGCAGACATACTGCACACATCAGCCTTGTTTCCAGACGGGTCGACAAGCTGAATAACAAGTGTGGTGGCTAACCTCGATTGCTGGTTTGCCTCTCAGTGGCTTGCCATCTAAAACAACAGCCTTTTCAATAATAATATTTGTAGACTAGACATTACTTATTTCAGGTCGACCTCTTATGTAAGCTAACTTCATTTCTTGTAAGTCCCACTTATGTGACAGACTCATGTTTTTAGAATTATGCACATGTGCATACTGTGCATAGCAATGCATATTGCATGTGCATCTACTCATTAATTTCATTATGCATTTTTTATTATGTTTATTTGCAGCACACTTATACAGCATATTGAATTACATAATTATTCATTTAACCTGTAGTTAAGTGTATTGATTTTTAGATTTTCTGAATCCACAACGTTGTGTAATTTATCCACAGTATTTCGTTAAAGATAAAGATTACATTTAATGATATTATATAGGAAAAATTGTCAAATCTCTGAAAAAAAAGGTATCCAGGAATTCAGAGAAATTGTCATGATTTTTATACTTATTTGGTATTTTTGTTTTCTTTTCCCGTCAAGTATTCATAGAAACATAGTGTAAAATCCTTTTGCTATCATTGCAAGACACTACAAATCACTTCTTATTTCATATCATGCTTATACGCATTGTTATAGATCTACGGCTGGATTCAAGAAAAGTCTTATTTCTCTAAAACTGTATTTTTTTTCCTTTTATAGGGTACAAATGTCAACTTTTATAAGACTTTTTCTAAGACTTCCGAAAACCTTGAATCTTATAAAGATGAATGTAATGAAAATTGTTGCATAAAAAATTTCGTTTTCAAGCTTCATTTTGATGCATTTCAAATTAAATATCAACTTTTGGAGTTATCCTTCCTGGCTGAGGATCGGATATCCTTAATTGCTAAAAATTAATTTGTTTGACGGCTGGTTGAATATTTTGCTGGTCAAGTACATTTAATATAGCTATAATCGATTTAATTTGCAAAATTTCATGAGGTTCGCAACACTTTTTAAGGATCTTAATGCTTCTTGAGTTTATGTGTAAAAACAACTCGACAAGATACATTAAGGGTATGCCCTTGCAAAAATTCGATTTATTAGGAACCTTCTATTACAATTTCAATGAATCTGCCTACATGTACAAACATACGGTAGTATCAATTGTCTGGAGAATATACCTACAGTTTATGAATAAAATACAAAAATAGACATTGCATCCAAGTTAACGGCCTTTTATTTAATTGAAAATAATATTTTATTTGAGAACAAAAGACATTTTTCTTTGTACAAAATGGGACTTGATCAGTCTCTTACTGTGTACAAACTGCATTTTTGCGAGTAGACGTGACATGGACAAGTCCATGGCGATCAATGCATCGTTTATACATGTATACTGTTGTGTGGGATTTAACAAACGACAAAACTGCATGTAATAGTACGTTTATATGAAGCATACAGCTATCCAGCTGTTTAAAATAGCAATTTCATTTTATGGTATTTTGAAGACCTTATATTTTGTGTGATGTGATATGCTGACAGTATGCTATCTGTAGAACGTATGTATTTAAACATGCTGGTTGAAAACCAGGATGGGCGATTATGGACCTCTGAATTTAATTCTGCGAATAGGTGGTGTATTTTCTCAACTTTGTGAAAACATAGTGATTCTGTTGGGGTCGGCATTGGTACATGTATGTAATTCCCACAGGTGCACCTATTACAAAATGATATGAAGTGTCTAGGTCAATCTGTAAGTTCTTGTCTGTACAACACACCGTCGAGTATACAATTAAAAAAAATTATACATGCTTTTAATTAATCAAGTTGGTGTTTAAAAAAATACAAATAAGTGTTTTGTAAGCGGTTGTTTAAATTTTCATCATCATCCGAGTCAACAGAATCTGATTCGTTTGACCCACTATCGTACGGCTCAAATCGGAATGGAGCAATAGAATTGGTGTCGTAGAATTCGTCAGTCTTAACTTTCTTAAAACTAGATGATCCGCAGGACAAATCCAGCATTTGCTTATCTTCAGAACGTTCCGATGGACTTTCATTATCAGGATTAACAGACAGTTCGGCCATTTCTGTAAAGCACATGGGGAATCCCAAGACACACTAGTGACATCACAGATATTGTAAACATCTAAACCGGAAGTAGCACTTGGCTTTTTGATCGATCGTTTGAACAGGTGTAAATGAGCATGTTTAGCTATAAATATCTCGAGATCTACGGTATCATTTTACACCGGGTTTTCGATGTCATGATCCTAGCATTAATTTCTTTGTAACCATTGCTTATAAAATATTACCGTGGCCTATCTTTAAGACCTGGATGAGCCAAGACAGGAGTTGTCGATAGCTGTTCTCGAAGATTTTCAGATGATACCTGGCATTCATCAGACCATGTAAAATTGATACCCTTCTTTGTCAGATCCTGCACTGGCTTGGCAATATTGGCAAAGTTTTTGACAAATCGCCTGTAACAACTGCAGAATCCTAAAAATGATCGTAACTCTGATACATTTGAGGGTACTTGCCAAGTTTGAACAGCATTAATTTTATCAGGGTGTGAAGCATTCCCCTTTTCAGATACAGTGTGTCCCAAGTATACTGCTTCTGTTGAAAAAAAGAGTGCATTTTCGAGATTTGAGCTTTAGTCCCGCAGATAACAATCGATCAAACACTTTTGTAAGATTTGAAATCATATCGCCTACTGTTTTTCCAACAACAATGGTGTCGTCAAACTATACAAGGCTAATCTTCCATTGCAGACCTCTTAGCACAAGCTCCATGAGACGCTCAAATGTCGCTGGGGCGTTACAATTAAAGCTCAAAGGACATGACTTTAAAACTATAAAGCCTTTTTCTGGTTGCAAATGCAGTCTTGGGTCGATCTTTTTCTGTAACTTGCACTTGCCAATACCCGGCATTTGAGTCAAATGTGGAATAATACTAAGCACCCGATAACTGACCTAGGGAGTCATCTATCCTAGAAAGAGGAAAAGCATCTTAACAGTTGCGTTGTTTAGCTTCCTGTAGTCAATGCAGAACATAGTCGTTTCATCCTTTTTCTAAATCAACACAACTGGAGACGACCAGGGACTGGTGCACTCTTCTATGATTTCTCTTTCTAGCATGTTATCAACATGGCGATCTGCCTCTTCCTGCATATGCATTGGTATTCGTCTTTGATGCTGCTTAATCGGAGTATTCATACCAGTATCGATAGTGTGTTCAGTCATCTTTGTTTGACCAAGGTCAGCATCAGTCGCAGCAAATGGACTTAAATACTTTCTTAACAGTCCTCTCACTTCCTTGGCATCCTTTGTGGTCAAGTCCTTACCTGATCGCTGATACATGTCTTGTAGATGGACAGGCAGTTCTCCCGCTCATTTAACATGACTGTTTTTACATACACACTGTCAATTACTGACAGTGTGACAACAAAAGTCCTTTTATAAAAAATCTTTGTTTCAGTAGATTCATAAGTCTGACAGGAGTGACTTTGCTACCTCTGATCAATGTTTTGGATACTTAACCCCAATCTGATTCTATAAAGCGATCTGAAGGTTCAATTATCCCTAGGTTTGGCACTATCTCATACACAGGTGCAACAACATCACAAATGGCAACAATTTCACTACATGGCGGGATTGTGATATTGGCAGCTAGGGTTACCCTACAGCAACCTATTTTTCCTTCGAATGACAATAATTTTACCAGCTTAGTTCCTATTAGCATAAAAGAACTTGGCAAATCATGCGAGTATTTGTAAGCAGTAAGAACATCAAGCCCTAATATGCCATCAATACCAACATTAATTACTGTAAATTTCTGATTAATTGTCAGGACAGACAACAAGAAAAAATTGAGATAGAACCTTCTACATTCATTGCAGTACCATCTGCCGTAAGAACGTCCTGGTTCACCTTGTCAGGAACTCGCTTTGTATCACCCATCACAGAATAAAATGTTGATGGTGAAATGAAGCTAAAGGTTGCTCAGTGCCGATTAGAAACTTACCTTTACTACCGTTTATCATAGCATCAACAAATATACCGGCTTCCCCTGCCTCCCGACTTACACCATTTCCTCTTGCATCTTTGTCTGCCCTCTTTCATTGTCTTGAAAACAAGTGGTCTTTTCTTTCTCTATCAACCATAATTTCTTCTGCATATTTTGATTAGAGGAACAATCTTTCTTCATGTTGCCTTTCTACTTGCAAAAGTTGCAAATTATGTTTGATGATGTACTTTTTGTTGATTTTGAGTTCTGCACTGCCATCTTGATTGATTTCATTTCCTATTGCATGTCACGTTCTACCTTCAACAGCGTGGTTACGGTGTCTTTGTCTTTTTCCAATGGCTGTTTCGCCTCTTTCAAGTAACCTTTATATTCCCAGAGACGTCTTTCAGCAGAATTAAATGCATCTAACTCCACAGCATGACGTACCGCATCATTCAGGTCAACTGGCCAGGGGCCCTTTTCACAGAAGAACTTACGATTAAGACCAACATTTATTCTGCTTATAACTTTCTTATTTGCATTCAATTGAAAATGATTTTAAACTTTTAAAAAGTAATGTAGAAAGGTATTTTTATGACAGCAGTTTTAATCTCAATAAATTTTGCTAAATTTTACAATCAACTGAAGTTTTTGGTCTAGTCGTAATTTCTTTTGTAAAACGGACCCTTGGCTTGTTTGATTGATTGATTGATTGAATACTGTTTAACGTCCCTCTTCAGAATATTTCTCTGATATAGAGACGTCATCATTGCCGGTGAAGGGCTGCAAATTTAGGCCTATGCTCGGCAATTACGGCCTTTCAGTAGGGAGGGATCTTTATCGTGCAACACCTGCTGTGACACGGGGCCTCGGTTTATACGGTCTCATCCGAAGGACCGCCCAATTTAGTCGCCTTTTACGACAAGCAAGGGGGTACTGAGGACCTATTCTAACCCGGATCCCCACGGGACTGGCTTGTTTGATGCTGATTCGCATGTTGCTGTTCTTCGGAGCATCAACAAATTGCCCTTTTGCAAGGGTTTCTTTAACGTCAATTTGGGTTGTAGGATTCGCAAGTTTGGCCAGCCTGCGTACATCCTGCCCAAGCTCTGGTAATGTTTCAGAAGCCCGCTGTCTCCTTTCTGGTAATTGTGCCCTATACAATCTGTTTGGAAAGGTGTCAGAAATCGCTCTTTCAAAGATTTAGATTATAACCTGTAGTTACAATTTTCATCTTCTGGAAGACTGCCCAGCACAATATGTGCCCGACCTCGTAGGGATACAGCTAGGTACATTCCTTTCTCAGAGATTGACCAACCATTCAATTCAGCATATATATCAAAATGAGATTTGAAGTCTAGCCATGAGATAGTACCATCAAACTTATCTGGCTTTACATGTTTACCCTTATGTTGATTAATGTTTGCTCTTACATCTGGTCTGCGAGTAGTGATATTTGTAAACGAAGGATAATCCTGCCTATTTCTAACATGAGGTGTACTTGTTAAGGAAAACCAATCTGGAGTCTTGTCATCTGACCTACCTACGCTAAAGCTGCTTTCAGACTCTCTTCTCTCAGATATATCAGTTGGTAAGGATGTCGTCTTAATTGATTTAGGTTTTGCACCCATTGCCTCATAATATTCATTATCTAAGGTCGCCCGCCTTAGCAGTCTTTCTTTTACTTTCATCGAGGCGTCTCCATATGAGTGAAAAATTCTCGAGAGGGACGTTAAACAACATACAATCAATCAATCAATCATTTACTTTCATCGAAGCTAGCCTGAAGTTTACTTAGCTCTCTTTCAATTTTAGTAAGATCATCCATTCTATCCATACTAACAAATACGAAAATTGGAAGCTACTAAAGTTAACAATGTATAAAGAAAAATCAAGTACCCCAAATTCCACCGCTGCCACCAAATTTTGGAACGTGTCGAGAGGAATATATAAATAAATAATTGACAAATATTTGATTACAATGACCTGCAAAATATACAAATAAATGACCAACCTTACCTAATTTAACTTTTACAGTGAATCAAATAATTGCAGAAGATTATGAAAAAACAGTTGGCAGGCTATCCAAAACCCTGACCAACATTGGACTGACTGGTCAACAAGCTTAATTACAAGTGTGGTGGCTAACCTTCGTTGCTGGTTAGCCTCTCATGGGCTTGCCACCAAGAAAACACAACAACTTTTTATAAAATAATCTTTGTAGGCAAGATCTTTCTAATATCAGGTCGACCTCTTATGTAAGCTGACTTTATTTCTTTTTAAGTCTCACTCACCACTGTTATGTTCGCACACGTTCTTTTATTTTCCGCAACTTGCACTGGAATGAACGCTTTATAACGGAGATTCATACTTTCTTCGCCTTTTAAGGCGGATGTTTACACCCGCAACCTAATAATTGAATCTGTATGATAACAATATAATTTCCGGAATATTACACACGTACCGGTATATTTATTTCGTTAATTTTAGTGAATCTTTTTTTTTCATAAAGCGTTCATCTTGAAAAATCTGGGTGTGATTTCTTATTTTATATTTCAGCAGATTGTGATTCAACATGTAACATAGACCATCAATATTATGAACATCATGGGATTCAGCACCCAGTGTCAAGTACGAGAGTGTTTTCAATGTCAGGGGGACACAGAATTCTACTGCAACACATGTAAACATCACCTGTGTTTAGAGTGTAAAGAGAGACATGTCATTAATTTAAATACCATCTACCATGACGTTGTGATTTACCGTGAGAAGTATGAATTTTCCCCAAAACAAGAGACCTGTGTGAGACACCCAGATAGATTGTACGAAATGTTCTGTCAATCATGTGACCTTCCTGTATGTTTTCAATGTAAGGAACACAGAAAACACAGCATTCTGGACATCAGAACATCATATAAAACAAACCGTCAACAACACAGAGAAATCATTCATAACATTAGAAGTGATATTTTCTATGAGAGGTGTTTTCTTCTGATTGAAATCAAATCTAACATAACAAATTGTCCAGTTGAATCCTCTGTTAGTTACTCAGAGATGTTGAAGAAAGGCCAGAGACTAAAGATCCTTATAGACACCTTGATTTATGATGTTGAAACTGAGTGTCAGCAGAAATCTTTTTTGATGCATACATGTACACATAGGTTACAACAAAAAATTAAAAAAATGAACAGACATCTTGAAAGCATAGAGAACTATGAACACCGATTTGAACAATTAGCAAATAAACCAGTGAAGTACCTCTCATTTCTGAAGAAAACCCTTGTCCTTAAGATCGTGGGTACCTCAAATCTTATACAACACACCTTGCTCTCTTTGACTGAAGAAATCAACTTCGACGATGTGTTTAGGTTACTAAGTGAAGTACAAATCACAGAAATTGCAAGACAAATACTGAAAAATGAAGATTCGCTTTACCTATTGTCTAGTCCCAGGTTACATAGATCTGTCATGGTGACAGGTGTTAGATATGTAAGACACATTTCCCGTGTGACATCAGACAAGGTCTGGGTCAGTGACGAGGACAATATCATATTAATAAACAGAGAAGGTGATATACTAAGTCGTATGACAGGTTTGAATGCTTTTGACATATTTTGTGTACACACTGTGAACTTAACTGGGGAACTTGTCTATATAGACAGGTATGGTAACATTAACAAATTATCCAAGGATAACAAAACAAAATCTACACTGAGAAAGAAAACAGATATATGGAAACCACACTGCGTCTTCTGTTCTCCTTCAAATGGAGATATACTAGTAGGGATGATTAAAGTTGATTCTTTTGGAATGGCCAAGGTATCACGTTATGACGACAAAGGACAGCTTATACAGACAGTACAAAACAGCAACATAGAGAAGAGACTGTATCACAGACCTGGATGTATCACAGACAACAGTAATGGAGATGTTATTGTGTCTGATGTTGACCGTGTAGTTGTGACAGATCGTGGAGGTAGACATCGGTTCTCCTACACAGGTCCTCCATCAGGACCAGGGCTGGAGCCACTAGGAATCTGTGCAGATATGATGTTACACATCCTGGTCTGTGATGAAAACACCAATACAGTGCAGATGATTGACAAAGATGGTCACTTTCTGTCGATGATATTGACACAACAGTTAGGTGTGAACAGACCAATGTCCCTCAGTTATGATGACAAAACTCATCTTCTATGGGTAGGATCATGGTGGAGCAACAATATGTGTGTATTCAGATACATTGAGAGAGAAGACATAAAAGGTTAAAATTATTTTTTATTTAACTACACACACAAACATAATGAAATTGATAAGGGATTGAAATTAGGAACATAGCTGCATGTTCATGTACAAGGGTTTTTGTACACAAAATTAGATATGGCTTATGATATCGGCAATAATGTAGCCCTCGCCGATTTTTTTTTGGTCTGATGTTTTCCAAAGCATCTCCTTAATGCTGCAAATAGATTTTTTAAATACGGTTGACTGCGGGCAAAATAAATTGCTTTTACATTCAACTTACTACTCATAAGACGAAATTTTTATATTCACTGTCAACAACATAGCCCGTTCAATGCGGAAAACATGTTAACATAAATCTGCGTGTTTACCAGTCGCTCTATGCAGAAGCCATGGCAGTTCACGCGAAATGCACTGAGACTTTCGTTTGACATTTAGAAAAACTCTATAAAGCAAATGTAGCTTTTTATATAAATAACTGTACTGAATGGTATAATAAAAACGCAAGGAAATAAAACAATTTGTAATGTTTTACGCAAACAGCGATATTTGTGCTTTAGATAAGGAAATTCCTAAAACATCCGCTCCTATGAATCCTAAATTCTCATTGGCTTTCTCAAAATTAAATCTACCAAGGTCAGTAAACTTGGCTATAAATTCAAGTTGTGATGTTGACATACACGAAGAGTAACTGATATATGAATGTTATGAATATTTATGGATCGAGAAATGTCTTGTATAACTACATTTTTGGAGTCTAGGTAATTTTTTTGTAATAAAATAGCTACTCGTAAATACTCGCCTATAAGTCGGTTTTCTGGAAGTTAAATATTGGTCTAATTTAAACTCTATGTCCGACTTATTGGCGAGTCATAAAGAGATTGGTATTTTTCTGGAGGCTAAAATGTAGTATTTGCATTTCTGACGATTATCAAAGAAAATGTATGAATATACATGTATATGATTTTATATGTATTCTTAGAGTACTTGAATTATAAATATTTATGTAATTTAATAATTTTATTTGCATTTTAAGTGAACATTGACTTTTTTTATGAGTTAAGATTAAATATCACATTGACATTTCGAAAAATACTAAGGTGCCTCCTTCGCACGACCTCATACATTTAAACAGGTTCTCGGCATTTGTCATATCTTGTGATTCTCCTTTTTTTTTTTTTTCCCAGCATGAGTACGGTAAAGACGGTCTGTTGACCACTGTTTCTGGTCTGTCCCTGAACACAATGTACAACAAAACTATCACCATTTTTAGCTCACCTCAACGAAGTTGGGGGGAGCTTATGTGATACCCTCGGCGTCGGTGTCGGCGTCGGCGTCGGCGTCCCAGGTTAAGGTTAAGTTTTTTGGAGCAGTTTTCTTTTTAATTACTTCTGTGTCCTATATTGATGAGACATGCATGGAAGATGGTTTTAGTGTGTTTCATTGTACCAGACAAAGTTTCAGATGCTGCAATTTCAGCAAAGGAATGACCAGGTGTTTGTTCTTTTTTAGCAGGTTAACATTTTTGGTGCAGTTTTTGGTGTAGGTTTCATTTCCAAGTAACTAAAAGCCCTATGTTGACCAAACTTGCATGGATGATACATCTAAGGATGCATTCTACCGGGCTTGCTTCGGATGCTGAATCTGACCTACATTTTCCGGTTGACTGAACAGGTTAAAGGTTTTGGTGCAGGTCTCATTTCCAAGTAACTATAAGCCCTATGTTGACCAAACTTGCATGGATGATACATCTAAGGATGCATTCTACCGGGCTTGCTTCGGATGCTGAATCTGACCTACATTTTCCGGTTGA
>PRKT01000672.1:144941-174939 GCA_003671525.1 Saccostrea glomerata
GGAAATTGGAATTTTTTGAGATCTTTGAGGCTAAATAAGAAAAATTGTCCGCGGAAATTTCCCAAATCTTATATGTGTTATTATACTTGGGAATAATTCGTGTCATTTCATGAAAAAACATAAGTGGGCTTTTGCTCCTATTTTTAGTAACATGTATCTATAAATAGATATATTTTAGAAAAATGTGAAAAATCAAATTTTGGCAAAGTTTTAATTGTCATTAATGCATAATTAGAACGTATATTGTAAAATTTGAAATTTTAATGACAAGAGCTGGACACCACTAGCTGGTATGGACAACGGTTGAGGGGAATTCCCATTTCTATTTTTAGTAACAGGTGGCTAAATATAGAGATGTCTCTGAATATTAGGAAAAATGGCATTTTTGCTCTAATTGGAAGCTTCATATAAAAAGTCCTAACGAAAATAAAGCTTTCTACAATATGCTTTCAGAATGTACATGTGTTTGTTCAAAAATTGCTTCAATATTGAGGATGGACTCTTGTCTCATTAAATGGCAACAATGGTCTAAAAATAGATTACTCGAATACTATAAGTAATTAAGAAAATGTAGATTATTGCACCTTTTCAGGCAATTTTTAGATGTAGTTGCTGCATAATTAGGAAATATTTTGTAAAATTTTAGATGTAAATGACGAGGTTCTGGATACCACTAGCAGGTATGGATAATTGATGAGGGGAATTCCCATTTCTATTTTTAGTATCAGGTGGCTAAATATGGAGATGTCTCTGAATATTAGGAAAAATGGCATTTTTGTTCTAATAGGAAGCTTCATATAAAAAGTCCTAACAAATAAAAAGCTTTCTATAATATGTTTACAGAATGTACATGTGTTTGTACAATAATTGCCACAATATTGAGGATGGACTCTTGTATCATTTTATGTCAACAATGGTCTAAAAATAGATTACTCTAATAATTTGAGAAAATATAGATTATTGCACCCTTTTAGGCACTTTTTAGATGTAGTTGCTGCATAATTGGGAAATATTTTGTAAAATTTGAGATGTTAATGACAAGATCTGGATACCACTAGGTGGTACGGATAATTGTTGAAGGGAATTCCCATTTCTATTTTTAGTATCAGGTGACTAAATATAGAGATGTCTCTGAATATTAGGGAAAATGGCATTTTTGTTCTAATTGGAAGCTTCATATAAAAAGTCCTAACAAATATAAAGATTTCTACAATATGCTTTCAGAATGTACATGTGTTTGTACAATAATTGCCACAGTATTGAGGATGAAGTCTTCTTTCATTTCATATCAACAATGGTCTAAAAATAGATTACTCGAATAATTGAGAAAATGTAGATTATTGCACCTTTTCAAGCACATTTTAGATGTAATTGCTGCATAAGGAACTATTTTGTAAAATTTGAGATGTTAATGACAAGATCTGGACACCACTAGCTGGCCAGGTATGAATAATGGTTGAGGGGAATTCCCATTTCTATTTTTAGTATCAGGTGGTTAAATATAGAGATGTCTGAATATTAGGAAAAATAGCATTTTTGTTGTAATTGGAAGCTTCATATAAAAAGTCCTAACAAATATAAAGCTTTCGACAATATGCTTTCAGAATGCACATGTTTGTACAAAAATGCTACAATATTGAGGATGGATTCTTGCTTCATTTTAAAGCAACAATGGTCTAAACATATATTACTCGAATAAATGAGAAAACGTAGATTATTGCGCCTTTTTAGGCACTTTATAGATGCCATTGCTGCTTAATTAGGAAGTATATCGTAAAATTTGAGATGTTAATGACAAAAGCTGGACACCATTAGTCGGTGTGGACAATGGTTGAGGGGGTTTCCCAATTCTGTTTTTAGTATCAAATGGCGAAATATAGATTTGTCTCTAAATATTAGGAAAAAATGGCAGTTTTTTGCTAATTTGAATCTTCCTAGAAAATGTCATGAATATAAAGCTTTCTACAATATGCCTTAGAAATGAACACTTGTTTGTACAGGAATTGCTACAATATTTAGGACTGACCCTTTTTTCATACCAACAATGGTCTAAAAAGATTCCTAGAATAATCGAGAAAATATGGGTTATTGTACCTTTTCAGGCAATGTTGGAAAGAAAAATCAATGTTATACCGTTAGTCTGGAAATTTTTGCTGTAGATAAGTTTTTAGCAAATTTGCGAGTTCACTGCATTCGCAAAAATATTTTTCTTAAAAATAAATTACAAATAAGAAAATGTTAACAAAGCAGTGGTTATTCGCAAAATTTTGATACGTAAAAATTAATAAGCACCATTTTGACCTGAATTCGCAAAATAAAATCGACGTAAAAATTTCCAGATTTACAGTAGACATTGTGTGACTGAAAAATAATTCCCGAGTCTATTTAGTGAAATGCACACTATCTGAACGTGGGGCTCTCTTTTCTATTTATAGCACATCCAATTATATGTAGCAACCTCAGCAGAAGAAGAAAAATGACAAAGGATTAAAGGAGCTTTATTGCTAACATATTTACGAAATATACTGCTGTATTCAACATGTTCAATATGTCGATCATGAGTATAATAAAGTTTTCCTAGTAAAATAATCATGTGACTGATAAGTATAAACTATATGTAATATCGGTAGTTACCGTTAACTAGCAAGCATAAAAACAATGATGATATTCAGTTCTACTTATATTTGAAATATGCGAAATCAATGAGGACTTCCAGTTCTATTTATAGAAACAAAGAACAAGGTCCAGTTTCAATACAAAATATTTAAAGCTCTATATTTTTCTAATATATGAAAGTGATATAGGAAATCAAAATCCACTCTTTCTGAATCATAAGAATTCCCTGCAGTAAAAATACACAAATCGTTTTTCTGATATGACCTCCTAAATGCTAATTGTGACGTCATTAACTTGTGTATTTTCCCGTATTTTCTTAAAAAGTTGCAGAAGACATCAATTTTCAGTGGAATATTTTCTTTCAGAAGACATACTCTGCCACTTTCGCCCAGAAAGATTTTTAGATAACCGATATGTTTTTTTTCATAGCAGTTTACATAATCCAAAAATTAAAGAGGGCAACGGTGGCTAAAGGAAAATCAGCACAGAAAAGAGTCATTTTGAGGCTTTTCTGCATTAAACTTAAAAGTGTACCAAATTAATGACGTCATATATCCTGAACGATCCCCCTTCGTGTCATATTCTTTAATGATCTATCATATTCATCTAATCAATGATTGTTAAAGCCAATTTCACAACTTTTTAAGAACATTAAATTTCTGGGGCACAATAAAGCTCAAACCGTACCTTCTTATAAAAGAGACCAGAGGGCATCAACAGTCATGAGAGTAACCCTGTAACAGATCAGTGAAATGGCATTTTAACAAGGTCTTGTTATTAGAGATTAGATTCCCTAGTTTCTCCTCTTGTTTAAAGAGAAAATCCCTATGGTTGGTACATGTATTAACAAAAATCCTTAGATACTCTGTGACAATTTTGACAAAAAATGACAAAAGGTTCTTGAAATATGGTGACTATAAAAAAAAATGCAGACCACAGAAACTGCCATATAGAATACGTTCTTTGAGTCTTCGTCTAAAAAAATTAAAAGTCTTTGGACAAAATAAACTTGTAGATGAAAATACAGATACATTGTCAAAGACTAGAATTAGGACAATCAGGAATTATTTTACAGAACAATTGAAAAGATTTTTAATGTTTACCTATAAATGGCATAGATATCTATATTTCGCCACGTGATACTAAAAATAGTAATAGGAACCCCCCTCAACTTTTGTCCACACTAGCTAGTTGTGGCCAGCTACTGTCATTAACATCTCAAATTTTACAATGTACTTCCTAATTATGCAGCTATGACATCTAAAAAGTGGCAGAAAAAGTGCAATAATGTACATTTTCTCGATTATTCCAGGAGTCCATTTTTAGACCATTGTTGCTTTAAAAAGAAACAAGAGTTCATCCTCAATATTGTAGCAATTATTGTACAAACAAGTGTTCATTCTGTTGGCCTATTGTAGAAAGCATTGTATTTATAAAGACATTTTGTACGAAGATTCAAATTAGCATAAAACTGTAATTTTCCCTAATATTAAGAGTACTTCATTCATATTACACCACGTGATACTAAAAATAGAAATGGGAAACCCCCTCAACCATTGTCCCTACCTGCTAAGTGTTGTCATTAACATCTAAAATTTTACAATATACTTTGTAAGTAATCAGCAATGGCATCTATAAAGTGCTTAAAAAGGTGCAGTGATCTACATTTTCTCCATTATTCGAATACATGTAATATATTTTTAGACCATTGTTGGTATGAAATGAAACAAGAGTTCATCCTCAATATTGTGGAAATTATTGTACAAACACATGTACATTCTGAAAACATATTGTAGAAAGCTTTATATTTGTTAGGACTTTTTATATGAAGCTTCCAAATAGAACAAAAATGCCATTTTTCCTAATATTCAGAGACATGTCTATATTTAGCCACCTGATACTAAAAATAGAAAAAGGGGAATTCCCCTCAACAATTATCCAAACCAGCTAGAGGTATCCAGATCTTGTCATTAGCATCTAAAATTTTACGAAATATTTCCTAATTATGCAGCAACTACATCTAAAAATTGCCTGAAAAGGTGCAATAATCTACATTTTCTTAATTATTCGAGTTATCTATTTTTAGATCATTGTTGCCATTAAATGAAAGAAGAGTTCATCCTCAATATTGAAGCAATTTTTGAACAAACACATGTACATTCTGAAAGCATATTGTAGAAAGCTTTATATTTGTTAGGACTTTTTATATGAAGCTACCAATTAGAACAAAATTGCCATTTTTCCTAATATTCAGAGACATCTCTATATATAGCCACCTGTTACTAAAAATAGAAATGGGAATTCCCCCTCAACCGTTGTCCATACCAGCTAGTGGTGTCCAGCTCTTGTCATTAGAATCTCAATTTTTACAACATACGTTCTAATTATGCAGTAATGACAATTAAAACTTTGCCAAACTTTGATTTTTCACATTTTTCTAAAATATATCTATTTATAGATACATGTTACTAAAAATAGGAGCAAAAGCCCACTTATGTTTTTTCATGAAATGACACTACTTATTCCCAAGTAGGATAACCCATGTAAGATTTGGGAAATTTCCGCGGACAATTTTTCTTATTTAGCCTCAAAGATCTCAAAAAATTCCAATTTCCCCATTTTTCAAATTTTTAGAAACCATGTCAGTTTGCATGACCTTTTTCTTACAGGAAGAATGTTTCTAGAATAAACGATTATATGCCCTGTGTACCTTAAAAGGTCATGTCATCATATGATCTGATGATTTTTGTTAGAGTGTATTAGATACCGATAAATATTCATTTACATTTCCTCAATTTTCATGTTTTCATTTAGTCAAAATGGGCCAAAAATGGCCGAATTCAATGGATCCGTCTCCATGGCAACCAAGTGCACGTGTGGAACTTCCGACACCATATTTACTAGTTTTGTACCAAGACACACCTATGGTAAAAATTTCATCAAAATCCGAGACATGTCGTTTCCAAGCCCTATAGTAAATTCGTTGGTGCTTACAGAGAATGCGTGTTAAGTCCTATGTTTACCAAACTTGCGTGGATGATACATCTAAGGATGCACACTACCAGGCTTGCTTCGGATGCTGAATCTGACCTACATTTTCCGGTTGAGTGAACAGGTAAAAGTTTTTTGATGCAAATTTCATTTCCAAGGAACTATGAGTTCTTTAATGACCAATCTTGCATAGATGATACATCTAAAGATTGGTCATTAAAGAATACAATTTGCTTCAGATGCTGGATTTTCATTACATTTTCATGAAGAAGAACTAGTTTAAATTTTTTATGTAGGTCTATTTCAAAGTATCAGTTCAAAATTGCTTAAATATTTTCATTTTTAGAATGTATTCTTTTTGTTGGTTAATTGTGTGACTTTGCCTTACTTAAAGACAACATTCGTTGAGGTGAGCTCTGTAATCTCTGATTACCTATGTTTCTTTCTTGCTGTAGAGATGATTCTACCCGTTGAAGAAAGCACATGTGCTTTCTTTACCTCTGTAAAATACGCTTTGTTGGTTTTCATTTCATAGAGAATTCTACACGGGGGACGTGATCGGGAGGTCCGGGTTCGATTCTCGTTCCCGGCGCCGCGTCAAACCTAAGACGTAAAAATAGGTAGTGACTGTTCCTTCGCCAAGCGCTCGGCATCAGAAGCGAAAGTCACGGGTCTTTCGGATATGACCTTAAAAACGTAGGTCCCGTGTCACGGTAGGCGCTGGCACGATAAAGAACCCTCACTGCTCAAAGGCCCTGAGTGCCGAGTATAGGTCTAAATTTGAAGCCCTTCACCGGCATACGGTGACGTCTCCATATGAGTGAAATATTCTCAAGAGGGACGTTAAACAATATACAATCAATCAATCAATCTACACGGGGGATCACTCTCAATCACAGTTTTATAAGTGAATAAACCCATGATATAAACCTTTTTTCTCCGGATTACCGTGACTTGCCAATGTCCTTAACTGGATCCGTTCAAACAACAATGGAATTACTTGAAATTGTCGTACGATTTTGGCAAAAAATTGTACCGACTTATAAGCGGGTCAATAGCAAATTCCACCAAAATAACGTCAAAATATATACTAGTCAAAATTTCTAAGTCACCAGACAAGTTTTGCTTTACATTGCTCTTACATTGAATTATTTTAGCATTATAATTTAAAAAGTATAAAAAGTATACGAGATAAAAATGTAGCAATACAACTTTTTCTCACTTAATTTATTTTATTGAAGCACTTTAGCACAATATGCAGAAATGTTACGGCAGTCTAGAATTAAAAATTCACAACGTTAGATACTGCATTATCCTCCATTCAAACGAATTCACAGCAAGACAACCGTTCCTCAAAAAGTTAACACTATTAAAAAAAATTCTTTTATTGAATGTTTTTCCATATTGTACGAAAGCCCAGAAGGCTCATTCGAGATTCGAGATTCAAAATACGAGATTCGAAATTCGAGATTCGAAATACGAGTTTCGAGATTCAAGATCCAAACTAACCAATCAAAAGCGGATTCAACATTTGATTACTCCCCTTTATTATGTTTTTACTATCAAGAAATCGTTTAAAATAATTATAACCAATGGGTCATTTGATTAAATTACAATGCAAAAAAGAGTGTTTTATATATATTAGAAGGAAATTTAAATAATTATTGGATTTTTGCAGCAAGATATACTTCAATTTATATTATAGCTTCTTAAATATTAAATAGATTACATATATCAGGAGTATATATATTTTTGTATTATCTTCTACACTTATTTTTTTTTTTTATTTCCGCGCATAGGAAAACCACAGGTACTTGTGGACAGGACCCCTCCCCCCCCCCCGATATTCAATACCAGGGCTTACTGGACAATTTTTTTAACAAATTATATTTATTACACTTATTAATGTGTACAATACGAAAACATCACGGGCGTAAAACCCCCAGAATAATCGTTTAACCAAAAAAAAAAACCATTATACATTACCCCTCCCCACTATACAAGAGAGGTGTCATTTAAGGAGAAAATATGGGATTATTACGAGATGCAGAGTCAATCCGATAGCATGGACTAAGACAGAAATATATGTAGAGACAGTTAATTTTAATCAACATTTTAAGTTAAAATAAATGCATGGTTTTAAACCTAGAAATAGCAGCGGGCGTACAACGTAAACAAACTTATAATGTATAGTGGGGTATTTTTTGTGTTGAGCGATTATTCTGGGTTTTTACTATTTTTTTTGGCATTGAACACACGATGAATAAGTGTATTAGATATATGTTGTGAAAAAAGTCCAATTAGCCCTGGGGTTGAATATCGAGAGGGGGATGCCCTGTCCACAAGTACATTTGGTTTTCCTATGCGGGAAAATACATAAAAATTAAGTTTAGAAGACAATACAAATAAATATATATACTCATGATATAAGTAATTTTTTTAATATTTAAGAAGCTATAATATAGATTGAAGTATATTTTTCTGATCAAAAATCCAATAATTATTAAAATTTCCTTCTAATATATATAACACTCTTTCTTGCATTGTAATATAATTAAATGACCCATTTGTTATAATTATTTTAAACGATTTCTTCATAGTAAAAACATAATAAAGGGGAGTAATCAAATGTTGAACCCGCTTTTGATTGGCTAGTTTGGATCTTGAATTTCGAATCTCGAATTTCGAATCTCGAATTTCGAATCTCGTACTTTGAAACTCGCTTCTGATTGGTTAGTTTGGATCTTGAATCTCGAAACTCGAATTTCGAATCTCGAATTTCGAATCTCGTACTTTGAAACTCGAATCTCGAATGAGCCTTCTGGGCTTTCGTAATATTGAGACTAGGTAGTTCTCTAGTTCCGCTAGATTCTGCTGCTAGAAAAGCTGTCTCAAACTCCGGTTTATCTTCTTCCATACATGTTAGTTAGGGTTGAGATTAGGATGACAAGGGGGCTTACCGAAAGTGCCTGTGCCCTGCTAACAAAATTACATAATGTCTTATTATATGTGTACCCCACTCCTTCAGTTTGACATTAAGGGGAGGGCAATTCCGGTTCCGATTCCATTGATTTTTCCGGATAAACTCTAGGATGATTTTGTTGTGTTTGTTGAAAATTCGGCGATTTCTAATGATTAGAAGGAATTTAGGTATGCTTTGTAGCATTTTCGGGCGATAATTATAAAGGTTTTAAGTAAAATAAAGTTATACAGTGAAAGGAAACAGAACTTTCGTTAACTACGACCAGTTTGGGCCATTTCAACTTCACTTTCACATTGTTGTGGGTACATACATCGCATTTTAATCAAACTTTATTCTGTTTTTCTTTATCAATTAAAGATGGAGAACACATAGAAGTAAAAAGTATGAATAATACACGAAAGAAAACGAAAAACAAATGTAACCCGGACTTCATGCTTTTTAACAAAAACAGTCACGGTCGAGTAATTATACATTATATTGTTAATTAAAGGCAAAATTATAAGGTTTTGACCTTTTTGAAAAAATAAAAGTACAAAAAAAAATTTTGACAAGTATACAACCGACTTATATGCGGACCGACCTATAGCCGTGTATATACGGTATTTACTGCCGCACTCCCGCATTTGCATGGAGATTTTAAGGAGTTGTAGCCCCCCCCCCCCATAAAAAAAAATGAGAGCGTTAAATTATTCGAGCTAGGCTCATAATAATTTCGCGATATTTGTACAGGTATTGTTTACATTGATTTTAAAGGAAATGTTCATTAATTCATTCATTTTTCTTTAGACAAACATACTTCTAAATTCACCCCCGTTTTCATATTAGCATAATATAAAGCTTGTTTGGGTTCTGGATTTCTTTTTCAACATTCAAACACTTCATGTAATTGAAAAAAAAGTTTGCAATTTATAATTTAATGTGTGTATTGTACCAAAATATCAGTAATGTATTCTTTGTATCTTTCAATTAAAACCAAAGATTTTCATTACATTATCCAACTGAAATTTTAGATAAAGAAAACCTACAATATTTACTCTCCATGGTAAGGATTTCACCCAAAACTATTACTGTATCAATGTCAGGTGCTATTTATAAAAGAAAATGATCCGAATACAATAAAAACGCCTCCCCCACCTATACACTGTCCATAATTCCTGCTAAGCTTTTTGACTGACATTGAATGAATGAATAAAGAAATAAATGAATGAAACAAGTGTTCACTTACTGCCTAGAAAACCCGTCTCTCATTTTTTGTATAACTTGTATCGTTTCAGGTATACAAATATAAAAATAAGATGTGTTTGTGAAACACTGATGCCCCCATATGGCAACATATCAAAGATTAAATTAAATGCAAATTTAATTAATTGCTACCAAAAGTAGGGAATTCTCACTGGAAAACAAGTGAAATTTGAAAGTAAGCTAATGTTTTTTTTCAATTAGTACAAAAATCTCTAAAGTCAAGGTAAAAAGGTCAATGTAATTTGGTATCAAATGAAAGGTCTTGCCACATATAATACTTATGTAGAGCATGAAAGACCAAGCCCTAAAAGTTCAGAAGTTATGGCCAAAATTCATTTTTTTTTAAAGTAGGGAAAACTCCAAGGTCAAGGTCAAATGGTCAAAGTTCTTGTTATGAAATGAAAGGTCTTGTCACTATGATTTAATATGTAAAGTATGAAAGCACTAGCCCTAACCCTTTAAAGGTTTTGCTTATTTCAAGTAGGTCAATCTCAAAGGTCAAAATCAAAGGGTCAAAGTTCTTGGTATCCAATGAAGGGTCTTTTCACTAAGGATTACAAATATGAAGTATGAAAGCCCTATCCCTTACATTCAAAAGTTGTGACCAAGGCTAAAGTTTTTTCACAAGTGCGGAAATCTACAAGGTCAAGATCAAAGGTTTAAGGTTGTTGGTATTCAATTAAAAGTCTTTCAAAAAGATTGTGAAGTATGAATGTCCAGGTATCTACTGTTCAAAAGATATGACTAAAGTAAAAGTTTAAAGTTTTCATGTAAAAGTGGGTCAAACTCCAAGGATTAGGTCAAAAGGTCAAATTTGGTGGTACCCAAAGAAAGGTCTTGTCACAAGGAATACACGTGTGAAATATGAAAGTCATAGCTCCACTAAATTAAAAGTTATGGGCAAGTTTTTGCGGACAAACAGACAAACAGAGAGACAGACACACATACAGACAGACAGACGGACACGATAAAAAACTATATACCCCCGAAACTTCGTTTACGGGGGCATAAAAAGCTTTTAATGTCTGACCATGAACTCCTATTGTGATATTATCGGACTTCTTTTGTTCTTAGAATAAATATAGATCAAATATTGACCTTGAGATATACATTTTCACCTTCATAGAAAGAAATTATTTCATAGTAATGAGTAATATGATTATAGTTTTATTAAATTTGAAATCTATAAATTTTGCACTTCATTCCTTATAGACAAAAAAAGTGTAACTCCCTTTTTCAGGAGTAAATGTATAGTGAGAGTGAAACTGTAGATACCCCTGCGAAATGATCATGAATAATTCATGATTTTTCTTGAATTTTGCATGAATTTTATTCATGAAATGTTTATGAAATGTTCATGAAGATCCTATGAACTTATTATTGGACATTTTCAAATCATGAACTTCTATTCATGAAAGAATATTGATGAATATTCATGAATATTTTTTTCATGAATAATTCATGAAGAGTCATATTCATGAAGATTCATCATTCCAAGGATGTCCAATAATAAGTTCAAAGGATCTTCATGAACTGTTCATGAATATTCTTGCTTATTTGTAAACAAAAAATTGCAATATTACAATATATTATTCATGTTTATTCATGAAAAAGCATGAAGTCATGCTAAAACAGTAACAGTAGATGTTTTATAATATAGCATCTTAAAAGATTTCACAGAATTGTTGTTTTCCAACCATGGCAACAAAATCTTTGTTAAAAGATTAGAATAGACAATATTGACATATTAAACCATAGTAAATGAATAATGTAGTTCATGATCATTCCTGGTAAAAGTATGAAAAATTTCAATTCAAACACAACTCTTTGCAGAATGTTTAACTTAACTTGGTCAAGAGGAGAAGGAATGGGGTCCTTCCTCAACATGTTTCAAAGTGTGTTTTAATGCCATAAATTAAACAGTTTTTAATTCCAGTCTAGGAGAAAAGTTTGTTCAGCACCAGGGTAACAGCTTTATGGGCTTTCTAGCAGTTCGAGCAGAGATGGTCAATTCAAAAATCCTTATTGTCTCTCTATGTGGAATTTCCAGAATTTCATCATTTTGATCCTTTGATTGAATATCAATATTCATTAATATTTTCAATTCTTTCTTTCTTTTTTAAGAGCTCAGATTTTTTTTTGTCTTTTGCTCATTTGTGAACTGCTTCTCATTTTCCTTCAAGAAGAAAGAATTTCTGGAAAAAAAAACATGAATCCATGATTGTAAAACTTTTTTGTATTTTCTTGCATTTTAGTTTCATTTAATTTTGCATCAGAGGCACTTCCAAATTAAAACATTCTGATTGGAATTTAAGCATATTTTCTTGGACCGCCATTTTGTAGATCAATCAGGCCTATGAATGTTTTGAGGCTCAGTCTATAATTAATGTATGTTATATGGTTGGATCCCAATTCAAAACAAAACTTTCATTTAAAAAAGGAATAATAATTTATTTTACAAATGGACAGTAACATTTACAGACAGATTTCTTACTCAGTGATTACCTCCATCTTTTGTCACTCACCAGTTATCATAGTTATGAAGTAGATCGATCCAATATGTATATTCTTCCTTCTTTGTATTCTGTTATTTTCTTGAAAAAAGTTTACAAGGATCAGTGACTATTCAAATTGTAGATCAAAATATAAATACCGATCCTCCCACTCTACAAATTCTCACTTCCAAAGTCTCCAACGTTTTCAAGTTTGCGCCTATTCAAAATGTACGGTAGAGCTAAGAAATAGATTAGTTTCGAGTTTCCAAGATTTCTGTTTAAAAAAAATAAAAAACACCATCTTAATAATTTTTCACTTATTAGTAGACTTATTTTTATATTCATATGAAGCAGAATTTATGCAAAGTCTTATGCGTGAAAAAAAGAAAACACTTCCTGTGGTCTTCAACTCGACATTTAGATATATCGACGTATTGTCAATTAATAATGACAATTTCCATTCTTACTTCGATACGATATAACCTGATGAGCTTGAGATAAAAGATACAACATACTCCGACACTTCTGCTTCATATTTGGATATTTTACTTGAAAAAGACACTAATGGTAATCTAACAACCAAGCTATATGATAAACGTGATGACTTTAACTTTCCTATCGTCAACTTCCCTTACTTATGCAGCAATATACCTTCATCACCTGCATACGGAGTATATATATCTCAGTTGATTCGATACACAAGAGCATGCTCTACGTAAGAACAATTTCTTAAACGAGGTAAATTATTGACAAGCAAGTTGATGAAACAAGAATATAAGCAGTCTCGTTGAAATTCATCATCTCATAAGTTCTATGGTGGATACAATGACCCTTTTCAGCAAACACAATTTATCATTGAGTCAAATTGCTGACTGACGTTTTTCATACCAATTGTTAGTCCATTATTTATACACTGAATTGACGACGGATTTTTTCCCGTTATTTCCTGATCATGACAAGGAGCACACGGTGGGTGTGACCGGTCGGCAGGGGATGCTCACTCCTCCATGGCACCTGATCCCACTCCTGATGTTTCGGAGGTCCGTGTTTGCTCTGCTCTTATTTTGTATTTTGTTTAATGGACTTTGAGATTGAATACTGTTCGTTATCTCCATATCCTTCTCACTGAAAATACAATTTTTTATATCAAAATAAGTTTTATCAATGAAGAATTCGAATTATTTACGTCATCAATCATACATGTATTGCATTTTAGTTTGGTATGCATAGCAAGTATGGCGGCCCCCATAAACGGAGGACATATGACATGATAATAACAATCCCTCGCCCTCAGACTGAATATTCTGAGCTGTGAAGACGCATCTAGGAGAATTAAAAAATGCGAATGTGGATTATTTCATAGATACTTTACAATCATGCAGTCTGTACTCTATCATTTACACACGGAGCAAGGGAAACTTGACATTTTAACTGGACCAAAATCAAAATGTATATAGAGTTTAGATCCAAGAATAATACGGTACAGTATAGACAAGCGATATAATTTTTTAGTTTTTAATAATTATATAAAACGTTTTTACGAAGATCACGAAGTTTTTTTTCTAGTATGTTATATCTTCTAACAACTTGTTTAAAGTTTGATGTTGGAGAAAATTCGGTCTATCAAAGTTGTGTTGTGAAAAACGAGATTATTTAAAGCACAGTATGATCAATATAACTGTTTAATTTAAATTAGGCAGGAACATAAAGATTCATGAAAACATGAAAAAGTTCTGTCAATGATGATGTAGTGTTTGTTTTATTATAATCAAATATAAGTACAGTCATGTTTGTCCCGAAACAGTCAGAATACGAGCGCTTTGATAAATATCGAACACCCCGTTGTAAACAAAAAAATGTCAACAGCTCTGAAAACCTCAAGCTTTTGGACCTGAGTTGAGGCGGATAGGTAAGATGTGTTAATTTTCATACAGATTTGATATTTCTAATAAATAAATAGTACCTATTTCTTTCAGTAAAATCCCTTCAAAACATATATCATAACGCTTGTTTTGGAATCAAAGTGACTGGCGCTTGTTTCGATTTCTACTAGTAGTACATGTATATCCATATTCTATAATCATTGTCGTGATTGCAATAACATATATTAACAGGTACATGCATATTACTTTGTTAATCTAAGGGAATTTCTTTTTTCAAGATGCGTTCATCATGAAAAAACTATGTTGATTGTGTTTCTACATATAACAAAGACCATCCGTTATTATGAACCTGCTAGAATTCAGCACCCAGTGTAAAGTACGACAGTGTTGTCAATGTCAGGGAGACACAGAATTCCACTGTAACACTTGAAAATATGACCTGTGTCTACAGTGTAAAGAGAGACATGTAATTCATTTAAATTCCATATACCATGACGTTGTGATTTACCATGAGAGGTATGAAAATATCCCAAAACAAGAGGCCTGTGTGAGACACCCAGATAGAATGTATGAAATGTTCTGTTCATCATGTAAATTACCTGTCTGTTTGTAAATGTAGAGAACACAGAAAACACAGAGTACTGGACATCAGAGCATTACATAAAATAAACCGTCAAGAAAACAGAAAAATCATTCATGACATTAGAAGTAATCATTCATGACATTAGAAGTTATACTCTGTATAACAGTTGCTTTCTTCTGGCAGGAATAAAAGATAATGTAAAATCTTGTCCAAAAGAAATATTTAAGAGACACTCAGAGATTTTAGCAAAAGCCCAAAAACTGAAGAACCTAGTTGATACTGTGATATGTGATGTTAATACCAAGCAGAAATCTTTCCTGACACGCATTTCTCAACAGAAGAAAAAAGTGAACAGACAACTTACCAGCATGGAGAACTACGAACACAGATCGGAACAATTGGCAAAAAACCAGTAACATTCCTCATATTCGTGAAGAAAATTCAAGCTCAAAGGTACCTCTAATTTTACTCAACAAACCTTGCTCTACCTGAAAGGAGAAATAAATATGAAGGGTGTGATTAAGTTATTAATTATGTTCAGATCATAGGCACTGCAAGAAAAATACTAAAAAATGAAGATCTTCTGTACCCACTATCAAGACCCATGTTATACAGATCTTTCAATGTGACGGTTGTTAAACGTGGAAGACATATTTCATGTGTGACATCAGACCGGTTCTGGATCAGTGATGTAGACAATATCGTGTTAATAAACACGAAAGGTGATACACTATATCATTTGAAAGATAAACATGCATCAAATCTATGGGGTGTACACACCGTGAACTTGATTGGTGAACTTATCTATATTGACTGTTATGGTAACATCAACAAACTATCGAAAGATAACAGAACAAAGTCTACATTAATACATGTAAAGACAACAAAAATATGGAAATCACGTTGTGTGTTCTGTTCTCCTTTCAATGGAGATTTACTGGTAGTGATGTATAGAGATGATCCTATAGAAATGGCCAAGGTATCACGTTATGATAGCACTGGACAGCTCATACAGGCAATACAAAAGAGCAACACTGAGAGTAGATTGTATCTTAGACCTAAGTGTATTACAGAAAACCGTAATAGAGATGTTATTGTGTCAGATGTTGACCGTATAGTGGTGACAGAGCATGGAGGAAGACATCGATTCTCCTACACAGGTCCTCCATCAGGATCGACCAGGACTGGTACCACTAGGAATCTGTACCGACGTGTTTTCCCAAATCCTGGTGTGTGATGATAAAACTCGTGCAGTGCAAGTGATCAGCGAAGATGGCCACTTTCTGTCACTGATATGGACACCATAAAATATAGACAGAGCAGAGTTCCTGTGTTATGATGACAAAACTCAACTACTTTGGGTAGGATCATGGAATAGGATATTTGTATACTATATATAGATGCAGAGAAAGAGAAGACTTAATCTGACAGGTAACTGTAATTGGTTAATTAGATATATGCACACACACATACAGACAGATGGTCATGAAACAGGACATTGAAATACTAGTAAATTGAGTACTCATAGGGCAGTGGTTGAATCATTTGCTCTATCCAAACACTAAGGTGAGAGTTCGAATCCCAATACGGGATGTGGAGAACGGTCATTTGGATAAACTAAAGTTCAGTGGTGGCCAGTGTAGCTGTATATACTGGAAAAAGATCCTCACTGCTCAGTGACCTTTCATGATGAGTCTACACTATAGATATGCAGCCTTCCACCAAAAGGAACTCTCAATGTGAATGCACAAGTCTTTAAGGGCCTTTAAAAAACAAACGTTTGACTCTGAGGGAGGTACAAGAAAATAAGTAACTTGCAACTACATGTTTACAAAAATACACACAGTTCATTATGATATGTCATTTGAAACACAAACTCAATTATGTACATGTACACACAAGGGGAGAAGTATATAGCTAGCAGTTAACAAGGTACATAAATCAACAGACAAACCATATGATGGGTAATTAATTGGCTGTCATAATAGTCAAAAAATATAAGCAAACATCATAGTCATTAGGTCATAGCCTTTTTAGCATGCAATATGATTTGCAAATATTGCAAATATCAAGACTTTAAAGAAACTAAAACATTAATATTTTAGAGAGTTCGCAGGCTATTTCCATGTAAAATTGCGTGCAAATAATATCATACTGATTGATTTTTTTTTCATAGACATGGATCAAGAGAAAAATTAAATGAGAAGTGCAGGTATACGACGAAACTAAGTTATTAATTGCCATTTTTAAAAATATAAAAAAATAAAATAAGAGAGAAAAGCAAATTATTATAAATAATATTTATTACACATCCAGACACTTTCCAAGAAAAGTTCTTTCTTTTCAGAATGACAATGCCTTTATTTTGATATGGACTGCGTTTTCAACCAAAGAAGACGTTGTATAAAATAAAAAAAGATTTATTTACTTGTAGATTGAACAAGCAATATAGAACTTAGAAAAATCTTTCAGCTTTTGTGACAGAACGCTTCGGATGAGGTCATGTAACTGCCGATATCACGTGATTCTCGCATGAGCAGAACTATGGCAGATGTGCATAAAAATTGGAGAGGACTAATTTAAAATATAATCAAAACTGAAACCGAATATTATTTCTTTTATGGTAGTTATTCAATTAGTTCGCGAACTTTTTGATCACCCCTTGTATACATAAGTTTACTGGGGTTATACGAGGGCTGCTTGATTATTGAGACACTGTGTATATTTTTTCTGTCTAATGAACGTCTTTCAGTAAAAATTTGCATATATGTTTTTCAAACACTTAAAATTAATAAACACAAAAATAATTACGTTTTACTTTGTTTATTGATTTAATGATATTGACATAATGTATCGATGGTATGGTACCCGGCATAATCAAGAAATCAGATATTGAAATATGTGACACCGACGTTCACCCTGCTGGTTTGGTGAAGCCAAGTAGAGCGAAAATAATTTAATTTATATATATAATTTTTAAATTTTGACTTCAATTCGCTCAAGTTTATTACAATTTTGATAAGAAAAACGGAGATCATAAATAAATTAAATCGCGGTATAGAAATCTTAGAGCAAGGACAAAATGGATTTTGATGTCAAGGCGGCGAGGCGGGGAAACCTAAATTTCTATCAGCTCTATGGAGAATTCTTTTTCAGACTAAACGACCCGTGAAAACAATAACAATTAATGGAAAATGCTTCATTCGTTCATTTTCTTCAATATATATATTTTCCTTACAAAATATTCAACCAGAGTCAAAACAAAGCTCCGAATGACCATCAATTAATACGTACGGGCTAAATTCATATAACTTTGACTTGCGTAGTATGTAAATCGGTACAGCATAATGCTAAGTCAAGCTGTATAAGACACATCATGTTTTTTTTTCACTTGTTAAGCAACAGCATGTATTCTATTTTGAATAATCATTCGAAAAAAAAGCAGATTGCTTTTTTGGAATGTTATATGTGGTTGCAGATCAAGAAGTGTGCACGCTTTCCGATCGTTTCACTTGTAAAAACATCGCCGGCTTACCGAGGTGACGTTAAAATGACGAAACAATGCTGCTCCGGGTCAAAAGACATATGTATGTTTATAATTTCACCGGACATTTTCTAATATAATTATCCCATAAAATCGAAAAATTTGCACATTTGTATCATTTCTTCTTTATAACACTTTGACGATTTTTTTATGAAGGAGGAAAAGAAAATATCTCAATAATTTACGAACTGCTCTCGTATCCTTACAAAAAACAATAGTTTACTTTGGTTAACTGTAGTTTACTTTAGTTAACTAGAGTAAATCAAAGTGTTAAAGTTTTCAATAAAGTTTTTCAAAGTGTTAAAGTTTTTGCCAAAGTTATTCCAATTGTCAAAATTTTCGCCAAAGTTTTTCAAAGTGTCCATATTTTTTTATAAAGTTAATCAAAGTGTCAAAGTGATCACTTTAGTTAACCAAAGTTTTAAAAGTGTCAAAGTTATAACTATAGCTATAACTATACTTAACTTTAGTTTACTATAGTTTTTTTGTTAGGGTACACCCTTCGCATGGATTTTTTCAAGGAGGGAAAGAAAGAGAAATTGCCATGTACACTGTGCATCTGTCTGTCCGTACTTATATATTTTGGGTACAGAGATAGCATGGTATCTCATTAACTTTTCCATTGTTTGTCAAACTTTTTAACTAATGGTATTTTTTCATTTTTATAAATAAAACCTTATTATTTATAAAACCTTATGATTATAATACTGTTAATAAGTATCTATAAGCGAGTCTGTTTTCACAAACTGTATGTGGTTTTGGTTAATGTTGTATATGCCGCGGTTGTTGAGTAGGATTTCCACCCATAGCCAGCTCCCCCCCCCCCCCCCCCCCCCCCCCCCCCCCCCCCATCGGAAATTTGCCTCTGGAGTAGGATTTGCCCCTGCAACAGAGCCAAGTTTCCTACTTTCTTTCTCAGAGGATTGAACCCTTATTACAGAGTAAATAAACCACCGCTGCAATATTTTTAGGAAAAGAAAAGATAAACGACAATCTGATGTATAAAAAGCAAAAGAGCAAGTTCAAATTTTAATTGGAGTAAGAATTTTATATGTATATACGCATTTCAAACCAAGAGTCTCAACCCAAATATTTACTTAAGGAATAACTGTCTTATTTTTCGAATTCATGAAGTGATCAATGGATTGGCTTGTGTGATAATTTGCATAAACGCCGAAGGCGTTTATGCATAAAATTATCACACAAGCCAATCCATTGATCATCTTCATGAATTCGAAAAATCTGACAGTTATTCCTTATATTTACATGCTTTGATTCCGCCAATCCACGGGCTCCAAGCCTGCTTCTCTCTAGGTGTTGTCCCGCCCTACACGTGGTTTTTTTTGGAACCGCGCCAAAACATTCATGAGGAAATCAATTACATTTACAATTGGTAATTTTATCTCGGACAAAGACATTGGAAATGTAAATATTCTCTAGTAAAAACATACTTGACAATCTGCACATAAAGATATGTGTTATATACAAGTACCACTCTTTTTTAAAGCTTTACAGGAAGGGAAAAAGACACCCTACCCTCGACCTCCTCCCTTCACACGATGGCAAGCAAGCTTTTTTCTTCCGAAATGTTTACCCGTATATCGGGTAGTTTCTGCATGTAGTTGGCAAAACATACCACGAAGCATCCTTCAGTGTAAAATGTAAAGGGAAAATCATTTAGAATCTATTTAGAATATATTCTTTTTAAAGTGGGAGAGGATACCCAAAGACAGGTCTTGTCACAAGGAATACACCTAAAAAATATGAAAGCTATAGCCCTACCCACTCAAAAGATAAAAACAAGGTTAGTGTGTTCGCTCACAGACAGACAGACAAAGAGACAGACAGATAGGCAGACAGGGCAAAAAATATATAGCGTCGAATCTTCGATTACGGGGGCATGAAAATAAAAGAAAAAAATCCTGGAAGTAATAAGTGCAACTGAGACTTTTTGTTGCATATACTCTTACGTGTAACCTTATTGTCCTTGCACATGTTTAAAGAATAGCACCGTCTATCGACTTCTTAAGCTTTTTTCACCATTCAGACATAAAATAGAAGGACGACACACATATTTATTTCACTTCGCAATAGAAGCAGTCGCTCTATAAGATTATTGGGTCATAACATCGAAGGGATGCGTTCATTTCCAGTCAAATCTCGGAGACCTTAAATGATACTCAGAAATCTTTTTTCAAAACATTTTTTGTACATCACAATTTTTTTTGGTAAACCAAACGGCTACAAATTCTTATAAGTACATGTACGACTGAGGCTAATTATTATTATTTCAAGTGAAGGGTGCCGTTTGCATTACATGTACGCCAAAGCCTACTTTAACCGCAGATTGGTAATTTCTCCTTTTCCCAGATTTGTTGATCGTGCAACAGACTATAATAGAAAAAAAAAGAAACATAAAGCTTGCATGCAGCAGTATGTACTATTTAAATTTAGCACATATGTCAAAATAGGATATGTGACGTAATGCGAAACGGTCTACTTAATTGGAATTCATAATATGTCGTAATTGTTAAGATTTAGAAGAATTCATAGTTTCGTCGATGAAATTGGCATTTTTTAAAGATGAGGAGGATAAGACTAACTTTTTTAAATAATTTTTTTTTGAGTTAGCGATTGTGGCCACGATCTACATGATACAAGATATACTCCATTAATCGTTATAACATTAATTCTTATAGTCCTTTTAATTCTTATACATATAAACCTTAAAATCCTTATAAACCTTCAAATCCTTATCCTTACAAAGTCCTTTAAATGTGAAAAAGTGAAAAAATTCATAGTGTTACCGGGTGAGCAGATACCGGTACTCTACAAAAGTTGTGAAAAAAATACTTGTATCACTGAAGGCGTCTCGAATAACCAAGTGATAATCAGTAGTGGTTTACGAGGGTTGTCCCACAAAATCGTGGACAAGTTGTCTAGTTTGAAAAATAATCATCACTGCGTTCTGAAATTTTCACCACTTTTTAGTAGATAAATTATGAATATACATAGCAAATTTCAAATAGATATATGCATAGGTAAACAAATTGTGATATTTTATGTTATGTACTGTATCGCCCTACGGCGCACGGATGATAACGTCAAAGTGTCTAAAACAGCGTCACGTTTCATCTTAGCTAAACTTAAAGTTGGATAAGCCCCACTTAAATTTAGAAATTTTATTGATTTACATATGTGAGTATCTATAACCAGTTAAGAAACCAATGTGGTACACTCATGCAATCTTCTGAATATTAATTAGCAAGTTACAGACAGTATTCTCACCATCATTCAACTACGGTCGTCAGTGACAGCGTCCTTTGCTATTACAAATGGCAGCCTGTCCATATGTTTTGCACTATCTGGGGACTCGACCACGAAGACTTCACTAAGAAAACTTTCATTTCATTTATATACTAGAGATCTGGTGATATTTTTCATATTTTTTTTCTTCTGTATTCATTTAAAGTCTCTTAAGGCATCATTACAACATCCTAATCTATCTGAACTGCTCTCCGGTGCGCCGTAACTTCATAAAAAGTCGCCATTTTTCGTGTATTGTGTTTATTACTTTCCCATTTCAAATGCTTGGGAAACTGCCAAAAATTAACCAAATGCCTTGAAATTTTTAAAAAGACGACAGAATTGATTAAGGAATGGAATTAGGATAATTTTCATCCTAATCTTATGTATTGAAAACTTTTATTTCGAATTAATTCTTATGTCTTCTCTAATATAACCTTGCTATTTTTACCGTGCGCCGTAGGACCGTACCTTGTGCACATTCAAGCAGAATAAATTCTTTATTTTTGAATATATATTATCAAAAACATTATGATTCACTTAAATATGATAAATAAACATTTACTGAAAATTTCAGCTTAGTGCGCCCATTACTTTTCGAGAAAAACGCTTTGTCCACGATTTTATGGGACAACCCTCGTATTCATTTATTTATCTACACCAAATCAATATTTTTTAATATCTTACGGGAAAATATTTTAATAGTTTTATCCGAAGAAGTTTCACTTCGTTTGTTGACCGATATTTGTATAGACGGCGATTGACATGATATGTTGTCCTGATATCAATGCAACTGCATTAGATCAAGAGCGTCACTTGTATTAATTTTATCAAAAAAAGATTTACACAAAAGTACAGATATAGGTTGCCATATCAGGAATATCTGTCAACTAAGCTAAATCTCATTGCAATTATTTTTTGTAAGGACAATTTGCGTCTAGGAACACAGGAGACAAACATGACAGGTCCGTCCTATGATAACTATATCTTTTCATTCAGATATTCCGTGCTACGTTTTTGTATCATCCCTGCAACTTAATTCCAGTCTCTTAGTTATAAAAGCCATTAAACGTCCTTTGAGGTGGCTTAATATATCTGGTTAATGGATATAAATGTGTCACAGGCATTGATCAGCCCAACAATAGTAATCTTGTTTAACATAGTTAAAAAACTAAGCTGAGTTTTTGCTCCAATTTAGACCAATTGCATTTGTTCTATTGTCTCCTTCCAATATTGTTAATTTAAAAAGATGAAAAAAATTCAAATTTGATAGAATGTGAGGCATATTTAGAAAGACTTGTTTGAGACAACTTACTTACTTGACGTATTCCTGTTCGCTTAGGCCAGCAACCACACCGCCTCATCGGACTAAGTTGGGTTATGCTTTTTATTTTGGTCCAGCTAAACCATGCCTCCTGATCCTCCATTTCCTTTTGACAAACAGGAGTAAAACAAACTCTGCTGCAGATTTAATAATATCTAAAAAAGATTCTTTCCTCAGACTCGGTATCAAGAATGTATTTTCTTTTTTAAAATGCATGCAGAGTGTGAGAGAACCAAAAAAAGTTTTGAAAATTGATAAATAAACAAATTGCCTAGAGAAAATAAAAGATATACATAGAAAAATATAAATCTTTAATTTCTTTCCTTTTGTGAATTTCTTTGAAATTTGATTAATTTCTTTCGGGGTTCCCTGATGTGATTTTAAATGGCTATAACGTGTTTCATATACCGGTAAATTAATATATAATTTTTATATCCCTATATGTCCCCGACCAAGTAGCTTCGTTTTTATATTCAAAGTCGCTACCATCCAGAATACTTATATGTATACTTTGATTTCAATCAATGTTATATACAGTGGACCTTCAGATATCCGGACGCCAGATATCCGGATGCTTCAGTATCCGGACGATTTTTCATCGGAACGAAATTTTTAAATGTTATATTGTCTTGTTTAACTGGTGATTCAGATATCCGGATGCTTCACATATCCAGACAAATTGACTGGGAACCCAAGCGTCCGGATAAATGAGGGTACACTGTACGAATAAAGCAGAGTCAATTTAGATCATCTGATTCACGCGGGTGACAAATTGCTATCTGTTTTTTCCGTCGTCGTGCCTGTCGTCCGTCGTGCGTTAACATTTAAACACTTTCAACTTCTTCTCTGAAACCACTCATTCAATTTCACCCAATATAGCAAATACCATGGGCGAAGGGGAACACAAATTGAGAATTTTGTGGTCCTTGTCTCCCTGGGGTCTGTAGGGTGGGGTCAAAACCACTAAAACTAATGCAGTCTTTTAAAATCTTCCTTACTCATGGACAAAAAGCAGTCAAACTGTTGGTATGATTGTAATCAGCATTGGTTCTACTACCAAAATCGTAAAATTCATGGCCCAGTGTCAGAGGCTCTGGTGCTAGGGTGGGGCTCTGTAAAATATATTGAAGATTTTGTTATGTCTTTAAAAAATCTTCTCTTGATTTGCTCCTGAATGAACTACATGTATGTACATACATGTAGTTATGTTGAGGAAGGTGCCTCTTCCAAAATTGTGAATTTCATGGCCGCTGGGTCAGGGTTTCTGCTGTTAAGATTTTATAGTAATAATGTATCAATTCTTTTAAAAATTCTCCGCTGCTCCTGGTATTAAGCCAATGAAATATGTACATTCTTATGATGAGGAAAGATGCCTCTTTCAAAAATTGTGAATTTCATGGCCCAAGGCTTAGGGTTTCTGGTGTTCAGTTGGTGCTCTAATGATTATATAATAAAATTGTATTAAATTTTTTAAAATCTTCTCCTCTGCTCCTGGATATTAAAATCAAAGATTTATGTACATTTTATATGATAAGGAAGGATGTCTCTTCAAATTTGTGAATTTCATGGTCCAGGGATTAGGGATGTTTGTGTTAGGGCGGGGCTCCAATGGTTATATAGTGAAAATGCATAGATTCCGTGAAAATCTTTTCCTTTGCTCCTGGATATTATGCCAATGATCTTCAGTGAATAAATGGTATGTTGAAGAAAGGTGCATCTGTCTTTCAAAATGAATCAAATTAATTTTAGGGCCTTTGGGTCAGGGGTACTGTGGGGATGGGTTTCATATTCTAAAATTAAATCAATGGTTTGAAATCTGCTCTTTGGTTTAAATCAACAATTTCTAATGAAAGAAGGTGCCTTTACAAAACTTCTGAAATAAGTGGCTCCAAAGTCATTGGTTTCTGTGGGGTGGGGTGCATAACTGGTTATGAAGTGGAAATGCAGTTTTTTTTGTTCCTCTGATCTACCTTATCTAAAAGTAAGCATGCTAAGTGTATACCGGTTGTTATGATAAGCCATTATGGTGCCTCTTTCAAATTTGTGAATTTCATGGCCTTTGGTTTTAAACACGGAGCAAATTTAATGGTTGAAAAGTTGTGCATGATTCTCAGGTGACCTATTAGGCCCTTTGGCCTCTTGTATTTTTAATCAAAGATTAAAAATTAAAAAGGCGTTATTATGACGATTTTACTACCTGTATTATCTTTGCTTACACCAGGAGAAAATTTTGTAAGTTGTAAGAGCTTGTTTCTACTTCTTTTGTGGTAAACAGTGAAATATGTTGAAGAAGTTGCATGGTTAGTTCACTTATTCTTTGAATTAATTACAATATTTATTTGAAGATATTGATAATTCAAATTGGTGCATTCACCAATTTTTGACTGTTAATATAGAAAACCGATACATAATTGGTCTGTTTTAAGATAAAAATTGGTGTTCTCACCAATACTCAATGTATTCAATCATGACAATGGATTTTAAAAAATGTTGATTGCTGAAATCACATTTTTACATTTTGAATTCAAAAAAGAGGACACGAATAGAAAATCCTTTTTCTAAATGGAAACAGTTATTATTAAATTCAAAATATGTGAACAAAATCGTTTTCATTGACAAAGATTTGGCTGCAAATTGTCATATGCTTAAGCGATAACTGGCAAAGTAAAATCAAACTTAAGATAACTTTCATCTGATAATATGTACGTTATCTCAAGGTCATTCTAAAAAAATCTACGATGTCAAATTGTGAACTATAGTGTCAATAAAGAGTTAATTTATCTAAATCGATGTTGTCTTTGTCCGTCATATTAATGAATAAATTTAAAAAATGTATATTGCTGGAAAAAAGCAGATAGACAGCAATTATTTCAATTAACGTATACAAGTAATCATTTAATATTGAAATAAAAGCAGTTTAATGATGGAAGATAGCCCTAGCCCTTTAGTCCTACGGTCATTTTTTATTTTCTTATTTTATGAGAAAAAACGTTTGTTCTGGTTATATACACTTAGTCCAACAAAAACTTCCTGAACGCACCACCTCATTTTTCATTGATATAATATGTTATAATGCCCATTTTGTCAATGATAACACGGGTATAACTGCCTCGATTATGGCAAGGGGTAGCATTTTAGTCATTTAAACCAATGTCAGCCCTTCAAAATATCAGAGATAAAAGACAACATAACAATCAATGACAAACATTTATATAATGGAATTCAATTGTAGCATGTTATGAAAGCATTAAATAAAACAACATAACGATTTTTACGACATTTGTGTCAGTCATATCTCATCGTAAGGCTATTTCGATCTACGGCATGTCGTGAACGTCGTTTAATATTGCGATCAATACGCAGCATTTTCCTGAATTTCCGGCGGAAGTTCATATTACATAGAGGATACAGAAAGGGGTTTAATGTTGAGTTTAGGTAACCTATCCAGGTCATGGCTGTCATTAGCTCCGTATCGACACAACTATCACAAAAAGCTACCACTAAAAACAAAGTAAAATATGGCAAGAAGCAAACTGTAAAAGCTCCCATTATTACCCCCAGTTGACGAGCAGCTTTTATTTCTCTCGTGAGGGACGAACTTTGACGAAAATTTTTGATGCGATGTTTTATATTAAACATATTTGAGATACGACGAGAAGTCACATCCCCAATCATACAAACACTTTGTACTATATTATTGCTGTCGCTTTCATTGTTTCCATTCGTCATCATTGTAGTGTCTAAAATGTTCTCCGTTTGACGAAGTTTTTCGATTCCATTTGTCAACCCGTAAACATTATTACATTTCAACATCTTCCTATTACATTTCATACCCGTGTTACATGTTCCCTGATACCTCTCTTCACTACTCGAACTATGATGAGAGCTTGATGGATTTGCTAAATAATCATTACAAAAGCTTGGGTTGGTGGCGTCCATGGAACGAATGGAGGACAATGGAATGTTTTCCTCATAGTAGAATCTTTCTAATTTTTCTGTCTTTTGATCTAGAACATTCTCGTCATAAATGTATTCCACCCTACATCTCTGAGCTAACCTTGACCGATCAGAAGCTCCGTTACTGCTCGTTGTCAGCAAAATCTTATTCGATTTCAAAACGAGGCATTTGCTACTCTTAAGTTTTACTTTTTTGTTTCTCTGGAGTGAGCCGTTTTTCATGGTCGTTGGATGATTGGCATCTTCAATTCTGTTGGAATGTGGATCGGTGAAAGTATCGATGCGAGGTTCACTATAGCTGCTGCTTCCACCTAATTGTGAATCTCCGTCATAATTATACGCCATTGGTGTTGTTGCTGTTGGATATTGCTGTCCAAGTTCCAAAGCAGACCGTTTTCTGATCTCATGGAAAACTTTACCATAAAGACTATACATAATAGCTAGAGGAAGAAAATAATTAAAAAACGCTGTCACCACTTTAAAAATAGAGTCCTTTGCATATTCAGTGTCACAAACATTAGATGGAACAGTCCTGATACCATCATGAGCAAAATGGTGCCACCCCACAATAGGTATAATCCATAAAGATGAAATTACCCAAACAATCGAAATCATAATCAATGCCCTCTTTTTCGTTCTTTTCCGTAAATAACGTAATGGTGACGTCACAGACCAATACCTGTCGACACTTAGTATAAACAGATTAAGAATGGACGCTGTACTGGCGGTATAGTCTACTGCAATCCAGATTTGACAGACAGCGACTCCAAATATCCATTCCTCTGTGAAGATGTAAATAGTACTGATGGGCATCACTATAATTCCTACGATTAAGTCAGCCATTGCCAAACTTACGATGTACATGTTGCTTACCTGCAAAATAATAAAAAAAAGAATTTTATTCTGTTTGATGACGAAGAGATTGAAGATACGGTCATAGTTTTACAACACATGAAACCGTGTGGTTTAAGCATTTCTTCTAGTAAGGAGATGATCCTCACGACTCAGGATCGAATCCCACTGCGGGGCGTTGAGACTTTTCATACGGATGAGACTGTATAAACAGAAGTCTCTTGTCGCAGAAGATGCTGGGACAATTGATTGATTGTATGTTATTTAACATCCCTCTCAAGAATTGTTCACCCATATGAAGACGCCAACACTTTCCAGCTGAATTTTGTACCATGCTCGGCACTCAGGGCCATTGAGCAATGAGGGTTTTTTTTCGTGTCAGCACCCTCTGCAACACGGGACCTCTGTTTGTACGGTCTCATTCGAACGACCGATCTCCACGTCCCACAATGGGAAGATGTTAGGACGAAAAGGATTCCTCAACTCAAAGGATTTAAATGCCAAATACAGGTTTTAAAATTGCAACCCCACCGCCAATTGGATTTGACTCAAAATGAGTAAAACATTCTTGAAGCGATTTAAACAGAGAAATAGATCTAGATAATGAGCATTATAACTTTTATTTTTTTTTTATTGTATTATGCGTTTAAATTTGTCTAACATGAACTTTTACATAGGAGAAACATACATTTTTACGTATTTCTTGAAATAATTTCTAGGTCAATAAGGAAACTCGGTCGATCACATAAAAATGGCCTTCTTATATAATTATAAGTGTCACAAGTATCCATAAATCTGAGCATGAGAGCCAAATTCTAAAACTAGGTCATATTTTTAAAACAACACAAAATCCTACTAAAAATTATGATGAATTGCTTTCCTTCTTCAAAAATGAAAAAGAAAACCAGGTGCAAAACTCTCAATGCTAAAGCAATTAGCACTTGAAATTGGACACGTTATATAGCTATTTTTACGTGTCTGATAGAAATACATCCGAGAACTGACTTTTATGCTTTTTCGATACGTTTTACTTGTAGACTACAGAGAAGACGTTATCATCAAAAGCAGAACCCATTCACCTTTTTAATTAACAATAATATCCAATTAGCCCAAAAACTAATATCTCTGTCTAAAGTAATAAAGGATGATTTATGAAATCTTGAAATTTAAGTAGCTATGTTTGATTTTTACATTTATTTATATCGATTTTAAAGTCATTAATGTATTTTTGCTTAACGTCTCGTTAAAGAGTTTTACACTCATAAAAAGGTTTACGCTATGAATTTTTTTTTCAGTATTTAGAGTTTAGGAAATTGTAAAGTAATAAGTTTCTGAAAGAAAAAAATGTTAACTTATACCAAATGCAATCTTCAATTTTAATTTCTTATAATCCGTTTCCTCCCGTTATTTTAAAACAGATAAAAATATAATAATTTACGAAGAAACACATACGTAAATGGATTAATTATTCCCTTAATGGATACAAAACTGAAAGGTATAAAAATCAAAATTAAAGTAAAGTAAATGAAACTTATTATAGCTAGCATCTCCGTTGACCGGTCACACCCGCTATGAACCTGATTGAACAGTAATAAGGGTTACAACTTTACGAAGTAAAATAAATTTGCAAAGGCCTGTAAACTCTAAGAAACAAATCAGCCAAATTATGATCCAATGAAAGGTTATATTTGCTAACAAGGTCAATATATATTCCATGGAAAATCAAATACCGACTTTAAACGAGGTATTTGAAAAAAAAAATCCCTGTAACATCAACTCATTAATGAGTAGCATGCCTCACCTTACAAATTGATCGTAATGTAAGCAAGCTTTTTAGTAGGGAATAGTGCGGAGACATATACGAAAGCCCAGAAGGCTCATTCGAGATTCGAGATTCAAAATACGAGATTCGAGATTCGAAATACGAGATTCGAAAATCGAGATTCGAAATTCGAGTTTCGAGATTCAAGATCCAAAATAACCAATCAAAAGGCGGTTTGAGATTCAATTACTCCCCTTTATTATTTTTTACGATCAAGAAATCGTTGAGTATTTTAATACCGAGGAGGTCAATTGATTAAATTACAACGCAAGAAAAAGTGTTATATATTATCAAAACGAAATTTAAAGAAATATTAGATTTTCGTCTACAAGATATGCTTAATTAATTTATAATAGCTTCTAAAATGTCATAAGAGATTCATATAAAGAATTATATATAT
>PRKT01000672.1:175868-229478 GCA_003671525.1 Saccostrea glomerata
TTGTTTTGTTTAATGATGAAAAATAAGAATTTATATATATTTTCTAAAATGTAACCTAAAATTCCTTTTTATTTCGTTTTAATACATATATCTTTTTTTCTTGCATTATCATTTAAGCAAATGACCCATTTGATATGAATATATTCAACGATTTCTTGATAGTAAAACATAATAAAGGGGAGTAATCAAAATTGAACCTGCCTTTTGATTGGTTAATTTGGATCTTGAATCTCGAATTTCGAATCTCGTATTTCGAATCTCGAATCTCGTATTTTGAATCTCGAATCTCGAATGAGCCTTCTGGGCTTTCGTAGACATAAGCATCAGAAGCAGGTGATATCGGGATATAGCTACTCAAGGAAGATTAACGATGAAAAAAGAAGAAGTAATCCTTTTTTCAAACAATTTATATGTTTATTATCCTTTATCATCTGTAGAAAGTAAAAAAAATAAAAGTGATCTTTACTTCGCACAAAAAGAAAAAAAGATCGGTCCTTCCTATGAGACCGTATAAACAGAGGTTTCATGTCGAAGGAAGCACTGACCGAAAAAGATACCTCACTGCTAAATGGACCAGCTCATGAGCAACAAGTATAGGTTTCAAAATATGCAGCCCTCCCAATGCAAACCATGGCGTCTCAACATGAGTGAAAAATTCACCAGTTAGACATGAAACAAATAAGCACTCGAGGAAAACAAACGTGAATAAGGCGTGCAGAGAAATACTTTTACATTATTCCATTTCATCTGTTGGTAAAGTCTCTGTGTTCCATTTCGAAGAAAGAAATAAATATTCATTTGACTTTAAGACATTAGAAAATCTAGGATTTAGTTTGTTTTTGACTAATATGTCTCCTTTCACATAATTTATTACATTCGCCATTGATTGAGATCCTGGCAGGCATTTTATCATTCTTTGTTTTTTTTTTAGTAAGACAATTGAAGTCTCTTTCATATCTGTCTAAGTAAATTACAGTATAACACGCAGTAAATTACCACTATATATAAAAAGAAGCCAATGTATTTTGCAAAAATGAAACATGTTTTAATCAAATCTTCACGCTTTGATTTACTTTTTCAGAATTCGCCACATTGTGATTGAAGTGGGAAACGAAATCGCTCCCTGTTTCATACATAATTAATTCCAATTATTTCCAAGCTAAAAATTAATCTTGAGAAATCTCGCTGATAGAACTGACCTTATTAGTGATTTGACAGGAGGAGCCTTGTGAGTGATTTCGTGAACCTACATTTGGTAAAATATTAGGTATAGACCAGACATCATCAACGTGGTGTCTTACGGCAAACTAGGCGTTAAAGTTCAATATTGATCGACTTAGGAGAAAATAGACCATAAGTGTGAAGAGAACTGGATCAAACGTTCCTTACATTGGCAAAGCGTTGGTTTCTCGTAAAGATTTTTTGCTAATATGCCAAATTTCTGAATCAATCAGTGGATTGTGTTTATCGAAACATGTGTCCCCGAAAATATGTAGACATAGACTTAAAGACTCCGAATAATAGAAAATTTGCAAGCAAGTGACAAGGATACATCTTTGATCATTAAAGTTTGTAAAATGATGTAATGTCAAACTTTTTTGAGTCCGTCAACCACACTTCTTAACAAGGAGGAAAGTATAATATCACTGAGAATTTTAAGGCTGACATATTGTAAAAATTGCACATTACAAAAATTATATGGAAAGCTTTTAGCAATTATATGATATCTTTCATTTTCATAATTTCTACACAGTTCCATATGAGACCACAAAAAGCTTCTTTTTTTCTCTAGATATATGTACAGTGCAGTTTCCATTGTACCATCTTCAGCGGGTCTGTAGTATAATGTTGTGGCAATTGAAGGCCATGGCATAAATGGAGATTATAAACAATATGTAAGCTCAAGAGTCCATTATTTAAACACCAAAAATCAGGAGCAAGGGAAACAGGGACACCCAAACATCAGAGTTTGGATCAGATATGATGCCATCGAGAAGTTAGAATCCCCACCCACCATGTACTTTTTGTCATGATACCAGAAATAATATTGCTCTATCTCACAAGATATATAAAATATTTAAAGATATTATTAAAAGAAATCGAAATCATTATTTGTCACCTATCATAGAGACCTAAATGAAACGAAACTTTAAACAGAGTTTGTGTTGATGAACATTTATTTGTGTACATGAAAGAAAACTAATATTAATTGTCATCAATGAATACCCCCCCCCCTTCCATCCCCCAAAATATGTTTAGATATCAAAACTGACATGAGTTAAAAATCTTTTTATCACTTGAAAGGTTTATGTATTGACTATGCTTGATGATCGTTTTTAACAAAACGCTAATAAAACTTGTATGATGCACACCTATTCGTTTCCCCGAAAATATAATAGATTTAGGAGAAATGAACAAATGTCTAATCCTGTAGGCCCTTAATTTCTAAAAATGTAACGGTCTGAAATATGCACATACAAGATCGACATAACATTAAAACCCGAGGGAACAAATGTACACATAAATATGAATTCTAAATAGACAGACAGGAGGATTAAAAGGATTTGGCTGTGGAAAAAGTACATAAAAAGTGTTATCCCGCTGGACCATTAAATTAATGAAAAACTATAATTACTTCTTTCTAAATAGATGCATGTTAGTGGAACGCTAACACCTCGTGACAAAATCTTAGCGGACCTTATACAAGGGCACAGAGGACATCCGATTTTCATTACTTAAAAACAGAAACAAGCCAATATCCAGCATCTGTGAAATGATGTATTCCTATGAGAATTGTGAGTTGTCTGTATTATAGCAGAATAATTAAGTAAAAAGTATCCATTACCGACACGTTTTGATTAGGAGCCAATGTGTCAATTTGAACGTCCAAGATCATAAGATATTATGGAATGTAGTCTTAAATTACCGATCAAGGAATAACCCTTTTTTGTAAAGCGGTCAATGACTCGAGTTATATTGGATAAAACGACACTTTCGCACTTCTCGGGATTCAATAAATTTGAAATTGTATTGAATTCTTATATTTTTGTACAAACATTGTGCACTTTTGTTTGTATTTGACAGTTTCATTGAGGAAGAGACAAAATTATACAAATATAAAAAGATATTTCTATTAATTTGTTTAAACATTGCAACTCTTAGTGATCACATAGTAAAATTTTATGTGTATTCCTATTAATTTGAATTTTTACAATTAGATCAGGCATCCTTGTGTCTTTTATTTCTTCTGAAAACCCTTTGGTATATATTATTTGAACATTAATTTTGTGAAAGAAATGGGACACAGTAGTCCAGGTATAAGAATTGTTCAAAATAGAGTAATGCCATTAATTTTTTAAACTTTGCTTTCCTTATCGGATTGAATAACTTCACCACATATGCTGATTTACCCTAGTTCCCTTATTATAGGCGTTTTACATAGTAGAAATAACACTTGCCTGGCGAAGTGGTGATCGAGATCGTTTACTCTAGAGACACGGATTTGAGAGATGATTCTTACAATAGGGAGCACTGAGACTGTTATTTTGGATGAGACCGTATTACTAAAGTTCTCTGTTGCGGTAGGTGCTGACGCAAATAAAGATACCTCATTACTCAGCTGCCCTGTTGTCGAGTTCAGCCCCCGGGATCATTAAAAATCTTAAGCTTAAGTCAAAATTTATCTTTGACTATAAAATGTTGTAGAATTCAAGCAGACCAAAATTGAAATATTTTTCAATATTATTTCACAGACGTGTTGTCATTTGTAAATTTAGAAATAAATTCCACAATTAATAATTATTTTATTGGCGACTGAAAATTTGATTTAAGTCTAAATTTGTTTCATGATCCTGAGGTCTGCTGGTCTTATATTTTGCATTCCTACGACCATCGGAAAGCTGTAGCATCAATAGCAGTGAAAAATTCTCAAAAGGGATTTGCAGAAACACATAATATATAATGCCTTTTTTTAATTTGTGGCAAATTTTTCTTTGCAGAAAGTAAAAAAAATTCCGAGGGTATAACATATCTGCTATGAATGAAGTTTTCAATAATGAAAAAAGATATCTATTATTTTGTTAAAAAACATTGGTAAAAGTCAGAATCAGATCTACTAACTTATAAAAATTAGAACTTGCAGATAATGAAATGATACTGTCAACCGTAAATGGACAATATATTCAAATATGAGTTCTTTTTTCTTTTGCCCATTTTTCATAACCATTATCTTTATTGGGAATCATAACTCATCAATCCACGTCTTACACTGAAAAATAACAAAACAAGAAATAAATGATGATAAATTTAAGATACAACGTCTGGGGTCTTATCATAGTATCGCTAAGACGATAGCTTGAAGCACTTTACTGTTAAACTAATTAGTGCCTAAGGCGCACGAATCTCCTTCCAAATTGTGAAATATCTGAGGAACCATCTTCAGGGAAAATCGAATCCGTGCATGGAATTCTTGAATTGATACATTGAATGGGCATTCAGTCCTAACATGGTTTGGCTAGCGTATAATGGGTTAGTGGTCAATATTTTTGAAAGGTCATCTCCTTTGCAATAAGTTCCTTTTTATGCTTATATATATCGTCTTTGCGTAGGATGATATAACAAAGTTTGTATCAGTCTTACTGAAAATGCACTACATAAATAATTCTATTCCCTCTGACAAAAGCATTTCGGATGGTTATGTAGCAGCAAAAGATATTGCCTGCTCTACAATGAACTCTGGATAAGCCTTAAGTTTATTTTTTGGACAAATTATGTTAACCAATCATTTAAAGATGCTTGTTTGTTTTATTTATCGGCCTCACTAAGTATTAAGTAAAACAATTTCTGACCTCCTCATCAACTTTTTATGATAAACAAATATGCTCATTAAAGTCTGTACTCGATATTATTATAGAAAGAGAGATGCTTTCTTTATCAAAAGTTAAAAAATAACGAAGCCAACTTTTTTTAAAATTAAAACAAGTTAAACAATAACAAAGCTAACTTTAGTTTTCCTTATAAATTCATTTCACAGGAGCTAGTTTTGAAATGTTGTCCTTTATTTGTTTCCGGTATATGGTATGTACATAACATAGCATGCTTTTCTGAACTGTTGCTTGTCTGCTTGGTAAAGGTTATATAGAAATCAACTTTTAACCATCCCAACCGGGTGTTTTAGAGTTCTCTGTTTGCTTTGCTCTAATTTTGTATCATTTCAATGGACCTTTGAGCTAGCTTGAAAACTGTTCATTTTCTCCATATCTCGTTATACAGTCACTGTGATTAAAAAAATCCAATTTCATTATTAAAATACTAACCAATTTTTAATATTGTGCGGACAAAACTCACTGTTTTGTGATTAAAATGAAAATACTTATCTCTGTAAAGTTCTATGATTGATGGACTTGTGATCATGGTTCAAAACTTAGATTACATTTCTGTATTTCTGAACTTCTATTGGAAAAGCTACATTCATGTGATAATGATCATTATCAAACTAATATTGGTTAAATGAGTAAGATATTCTGTTTCAAAATGGGTGAAATCATTCATAGCCTTAAAAACATCCAGATCCTCAGGTGACCATTAAGACCTACGGGACTATATAACATATATGATTCAAAGACCTCTTTATCAAGGAAATATCAAGTAACAGACGTACACAACCACTTAATAATGAAATATGTGAACCATTTATATTTCACCCGTTTATATTGTCGTATACAAAGTACGGCCAATTTATATCAAATGAAGGCACAATTTGATTATGCAATAAAGGCATCGAAATGTACTTAATCAATGAAAGAATACGTTTGCTGTCTGTTAATTTTAGTCCGATAGTCAAGGAATCATAATTAAATAGAAATACAGTTAAGTACTTTGTACTTCTTCGTCTCTTGGGATATGTCCGACTTTTCAGTGGACCATTTTAATTATTTGGTCCTTTTCATTCTGAAACATATAAGAGTAACGACAACCAAAAAGTAATGAATGACTTTGCATTTCTAATATCCATTATAGGAATTTGAGGTGTGTATGGTGTATTGTGAAAAAAACATGAATCTTTCTAAGCAATATTCATAGCTTTGTTCCATTATATTATCAGATTGTTTTGTAATAACTAAATGTAATGAAGTTTTACATTAAAACCATTGCACCTTTAGTAACCCGGTCACATACATAATTAACAAACCTTTGCAGTATAGAAGCAACAAGATCTGTGATAATAGCAAAAAATGGTGGTGTAACATATAGCATTTCAGGAAATATAAAACATTCAAATGTCAGACTTCACTAATATATATCTTCTCATGACTGCATAATTTAAATTAAAATAACAGAAACTACTTATTAGTAAGGAATTGTGAACTACGAGGGGTGATAAAAAAGTTCGCGAACTAATTGAATTACTTCCAAAAAAGAAATGATATAGAGTTTCAGTATTAAAAATGTTTTAAAGTAGTCCTCTCTGATTGTAATGCGCATCTGCAACAATTCTGCCCATGCGCGGATCACGTGATATTGGCGGTCACGTGACATGCTCCTTAACGTTCTGTCACAGAAGCTTCGAAATGTTTCCGACTCTTATATTTCTTACTATGCAAGTCATTTTTTGCAGCAAAATCGGTCTATTTGTCAGAAATGGCCTAATCTCGGCAATAGTATGGGTGGATAATGATATCCTTTGGCAGAATGAGCATAGTGACCATCAAAACCCAAGTCATCTATCTTTTGAGCGTCGTTTATTTCATGTGGATAAAGTATGGGTGCCTTCACTTTATCATATCTGATATGTTTTAAGTCTAAAGAAAACGATATTCTAAGGATTTGATAATTATATTATTGTAAAGATATTCATCTATTTTTCTAACTTTAAGTTGGCGATCTTTCATATCAAATTGCTTAACAAATAATAGGTCTCTCTCCTAGTTTGCTTTCACTGGGCAACAGAACAAACATAATTTTTAAACATCTCCCTTCCTTCTCTTAAACAATCAATCCAATTAATGACAAAACTTCTGGCAAGTCTTTTGTCTTCGTAAACCGTATACAAATTATCATAAACTTCTACATAGGAATTTTCAAGATATACGTTTAACTTTACAGCCGTTCGTTTGTCGAATACGGCTGAGTCAACCATTTTTTGTCACGAGTGACCTACCTTATGACGTCATTTTTACATAGTGACGTCAAAAACACGTGGAAAAACGTTCCATTACATATGCTATTTATAGAACATGTGTATGACTTTATGTGTGCCAAATTTCATTCTAATCTGAATTGTGGTTTTGTAAATATAATGATAGTTCGCGAACTTTTTGATCACCCCTCGTAGATAGGGGAAATTATCATTGCATCAACCACCGACACTTCGGTGTATGCTACTCAATTCTCTTTAATCTTTCACAGAATTAAACAAGAAGTTAATAGGCCTTAATGAACGAAGGCTATTATAATCAAGTCTTACTTGGATCTAAGTTTCTGTGTGATATCAATAAGTGAAACGAAAATCCTACAAAAATAATCATATGTATTCAGTTGTTTTCCAATAAAATTCAATCAGGAGTAAAAAAAAAAAATTCCATATTCAATTGATATTCCAATATCTATTGCATCTAAGGAAAATGAAATTGACTAGTATGATTCAAAACGTGTTTTAATTTAACGATTTCATTTGCATATCATATCAAATACGCTTTTAAATGATTTATGTTGATTTCAATGCCATGTCTCTTTAGAGACTTAATATTTCATTTGTAAGTATTCAAAACAAATGCATGGAGATATGCCATTGCCTGATAACAAGTCCAAAATACTACATTAAATTTCGACATTATACAAGTAGATATAATCAAGCATGCATCATTTTTCGTAAGAAGTGCTTTGTTTTGTTTTTCAATTTTATTGCTATTTTATTGTATAAAATTGAATCACGAAGGAAATCGTATTGACGTAAAAGAGCAACTGTCTGCTAGAATTTCGTGAATAGTCACAAATGAGAGTTTATGATATTGACAGGTAATCAGTGCCTGATCAGTGGCAGTTTTTGCAAACAACAGGAAATTTCTTAGTTCCCATTTTGTTTGACCCTGGATCATAAAACATTATTTATTTCATGAAAAGTAGCTTACCTTCGATTTATCTAATAGAATTTCTCAGAAGTGCAATACAAGTTAAAATCATGGAAATAGCATAAAGTTTGTGATATACAGTGTATAAATAAGTTAAACAACAGACCCAATAGACACAACTTCAAAAGCTCTTCCTTTCTACTTTTCTTGTGATTGTAGCTAATTAAGTGGTAGCTAGTGTGTTTGCGTCGTGAACGGGCCGGGAGAACTGGATTACACTTTTTATGCCCCTGGATCCAAAGATCCCGGGGGTATATTGTTTTTGTCCTGTCCCTCTTTCTGTTTTGTTTTTCTGTCAGTCTATTGTAAACTTTACCCAGCCCCTTACTATTGAGTGGGTGGGACTATATCTTTCATATTTCATAGGTGTATTCCTGGTGACAAGGCCCTTCTTTGGGTACATGTACCACCAAATTTGACCTTCTGGCCTTGACCTTTGAGTTTGACCCATTTTTTACAAAAAATGCCACACTTTAACCTTGGCCATCACTTTTGAACAGTAAGAGCCAGGGCTTTCATACTGTATACATTGTGACAAGACATTGCAGCTGGAATAAATATTTTTTTACCTTTCAACCTTAACCTAAGAGTTTTTAGAGAAAAAACCTTTAACCTTGGTTATAAATTTTGAATATTTGTAGTTAGAACAAGCTATATTGTGAGCGCGCTATTTGAATGATACCAGAAAAAACATGTAAAACTCTGCAGATAAAATCTTCACGCATTTTCAAATAAATATGTACATGTAAGAGTTGTTGTCTTCCGATGGTCTTTTAAAAAGCTATATTCATATATATCAATGTGTCCGCGAACTGATCATGATCCTGTAATTCTCTTTTCCAGTTTTAAGTTTTTTAAACAACGTTTAATTAACGTAATGACGTTACGTTATTAATAATTACGTTCCTCACGCAAATTTCAATCAAAACAATTCCATACTGTAATTTTTTTTCTTAAAAAGTATTTCATATACAGAAAAAAGAAAAACAGAGATGAAAAGCTAAAAGTCTACACTATCTTTATTGATAACCTTATTAAAGCTTATTATTTTTATGCTAAGGGATATTTCCTTGGTTCGTGGCTATAGCTTTTTTTTCTTTTTGTATATTACCTTTTTAAATGTAAATTCCAAGCATTGTCCTTTTATACCCAAGTACTTAGGTTTTAACATGTAATATGGAGATATCAAAGCGGCCTTAACCGAGCTCAAAGGTACATTTGAATTGAATCTTTGCATGTTTGTTTCAAATGTAACATCCAATTTTATGTCCTTAATATCTTTTAGAATATTTTGGTAATATAGTTAATGTTCGATTAGGCTCACAGGAGCGAGAAGCTTTGCTAAGGTTATCTAATATTCAGAGCCACTAATTATAAAATTTCACAGGTGGTAAAATCACATAAGATCTTACATTTCCAAACATTTAATGACTTTGAACAATATAAATGAAGTCCTTGAGAGGAGAGAATTTTTTCTGTATCATTATATAAGTATACAACATCTCGTCCTTGATGCTGAAGCATTTTTTTTATTTAAGCAATTGGCAACAAAAAAAAATGCTGTATGTTTCACAATTCTTATTTCCACAAATGCACCGAGTTCTCGAGATTTACAACAATTTTATTTCAATTATTTTATCTGATCAAAATATTAAAATTGTGCTGGTTTTGTGCTTTGGAATAAGACTGGAATCATGAGCATTTGATTACCTCCTTATTGAAATAATCAGATAAATTTATATCAATTGGATGCAATATTAAATTTAAAAAATCCCCCCACCAAAAAATATTTTGAAATTTTTGCAGAAAAGTACATTGTAAATTGCGTGCAGTTTGAAGTAAAAATATATTCTTTAATAATTTCTCGATCCCGAGATAAACTTTCTTGCAGAGCTTTTCATTAATTATGACCTATCGCTATTTGTATCCCTATTTTTATAGGATCTAAATCAACAGAATATTTTTTTATAAGTATTTCACATGTTTTTTATCATAGAATGTATTAAACCTTACAACTGAAAAAGAGGTTTGCAAATGGGCACATTAATTGGAATATGTTACATTGCAAAGAAAACTTCAAGTGTTTCCTTCGTTAGTGACTGAAGCAGTATAATGAAGCACTTTAGTGAATAATACATTTTATCCTCCAGGCACGAGCAATGATGAATTGTATATACAAAGTTTTATTCACGTAATTATGAAGGGAAAAAAGACATAACTTTATTTTTTGTAGAATACGAAAAAAACAAGAATGTTCAGAGAACACTCCCGTTAGGGGTTTGAAAGTTGAATACAATCAATATCTTTTTACCTAACCTTTGTTTGCAAAATATTATTTTTCTATGTAATCAGCATTTGTTATTCAGAGTAAAAGAGTTACAAATATGAATAACAAAGATAGTATATCATAAAGAGAAGACATGACAATTTGTCAAAAAAAGAGAAAGAAGTTTAAGAAAATGAAATTAAATGAAGGATTGTTGGTAAACCTTCCTCAGTTGTATAGTTCTAAGTTTGAAATTATTACAAATTTATTGAACTCTTAGATTGAGAAAGATAAGTCTAAATAATGCTTTATTTTTATTGTCATGGTTTTATTTTGCACTGATATTTTAGAGATTTAGATTTTTTCTTACAATAATCTCGAATATCATCTTATGGATTATGGAATTGGCATTTGTATATGTGATATTTCATTTCTGAAAGAGCGATATATGGTAAGTGTCTCAATTGGCCCCTTAAAATGAATATCTCAATTTTACTTTATTTATAGCTTTAATTTGTACAGCTATATATGCGACCTTTATTAGTCATTTTCATTTTGATCAAAATGCCGTTATTTTAGAAATATTACATCATAAAAATCACGTTTTCAAGCAGTTTTTCTTCCAGAAAATATAGAGCGCAGTCTAGAACAAGCTTTATATTTTTACTAAAGATGTATCTATCAAATACTGATTAGTGACAGAAAAATTATGTATGTTCTACACTGCGCTCTATGTTTCCCATAAGAAAAAACATCAAGGAAAAGGCATATTTTTGGCTTTTTTGTTGGATAGCTAGAATAGCATTATTTCTCATGTTATTTACAGCTAGAAAGTGCATATAAATGTGAAAAAATATATTAGAAATATTTTTAATATAATCTCTTCTTCAAGATGAATATCAATTAAACATATCTGAATGCCATTCTAAAATGTTGATTTTTAGGGGGCCAAAATTGGCTCTTATCATATATACTCCTTTAGTGGTTAATTGTGTCTCCTCTTTTCCCAAATGCTATGATTAAAAACAATCTAAACATATCATGTTTTGAAGTATTTTATTATATAGGTTTTAATCAATAATCAAAATATGTTAATACGAGTTTCTAAAAAAAATATGCATTTGCTATCATTACAGGATGTCTTCAATTGATAAAGAACTTAGGGATTATGACTTTCTTCATTTAACTGTGTGTATTTAAAATATCTGTCGACTGTAATGGAATAATTATGTGCAAACTAAGTGCTCCCTAGCATCCCATTACCAAAATTCTCTTTACAAAACCAGAAATACCTTTTTGACGATCCATGAATCATTTCACCCTCACAAATAAAAAGTCGCATGTTCTTTCATTTTCTGAATGTGCTTCGCTCCTGATAACTGTCAATCATATCTGCTATCTAATAAAGCATTTTTACTATAAGACTGGAAAGAGTTTGTTGTTTATGAAAGGAGCATGATATACGTTCGCAGCTGCTTATTATCGCTTCACGAGTTTCCTTCCTGCTCCAGTAGCAGAGAGGTTAACTACTCCATACAAATATCTGATCGAAAATATTGCGCTATTGCAGGCTGATTTGATAAGTGGTGAAGACGCGGCGGGAACAATATATTACATGTCAGTTTTCTTTGATAATGAAAAGAAACAGATCATATTTCGGACATGCAATCTACGACAAGCAAACTGTCATTGACAACTCGGTACATGAAATTGACAGACATAGATTTCAATTGCTGGTCAATTTTTCAGTCTTTTGCACTCTAAAAAGTCGCTGTGTGTTTCAGGTTAATTGATTTTCTAGATCGATTTCCTCTCATTGTCTTTAATTAATTACAGTAATGATGGAGAACTGTCTCCAAAACCCATTTTACGATACTTTGATCATGTTGATTTTGAATCATTCATTACGCATTTTGCAAAGTCATTAACAAAGTTACTCGTAAAAGCTGAATCTAAAAGCTGTGTTTTTAACATCCTTATCTTATTATTGGCATTATTTTAAGAAATTGTAAATTAAAAAAAAAAACATGCTTTGGTTCTTCTTTCAATTTATTTATACTGTAAATTTATTAATGACAAACGAACTTTGGTTAATATTATTTCTCATTCTTTGTCAAAATCTCTACTGGTAATTTTATTTTCTAAAAAAAAAAACCGTCGCATTTACATTTTCATGATAATGACCTAATGGTACAGCTATTTCATCTAATTAACACAATAATTCAGTCAGGGTAGCTAGGGTAGCTAGTTGTAGGGGGTTGGTCAACTCTTGTTTCTCGCTCCATGTCAAACCTAAAACATATACATAGGTTGTGACGGTTCGTTCCCAAACGCTTGGCTAAGATGTGAAAGCCACTTTCGGATGAGATCTTAAACACTGAGAATCCGTCTCACGAAAAGTATTGGCACGATAAAACCTCCATTGTCCACTGACCTTGAGTACCAAATAAGGGGTCTACATATGAAGTCCTTCGCCTTTATGCTGACGTCTCTATATGAGTGAAAAAATCTTTGAGTTGGACGTTAAACATCATACATTTAATCAATCAATCTTAAACCAAATACGTTGTATATGAAATATGGTCTTACTTCAATACGAAAATAATTAAGGTTTATACAGGTGCAAATTTAATCCATCCCACTGTTGGACGTGGAGACCGGTCCTTCAGATGAGACCGTATAAACCGAGGTTCCATGTCGCAGTAGGTGCTGGCAAGAAAAAGACCCCTTGCTGCTCAATGGTCCTGAGTGCCGAGCATAGAACAAAGTTGTCACATAGCCCTCCACAAGCAAGTGATGGCGTCTCCTATAGGTGAAACATTCTCGAGAGGGACTTAAACAACATGCCATCAATCATTCATTTGTTCAATTATCGATGCTAAGCTGTAAAAGCTTATATTCATTTTTATTAATCATGAGTTTCATTATCGACAGCATTTATATTTCGTTGGACACATTTATCTAGGTTAGCGCTGAAATATTAATTGATTCGAAACTAAAATAATGTTTTTCTCAAGGGAAAAACAAATTACATTATTTGCTGATCCTACGATTTTCAAGGCCAGAAAACATGGATTAGAAAATAAAACATGAATTGAAAATGAGAACAACCTTATAGAAGCATTAGTTAACTCTTAACCAAGTATTATTCTCTTCAGACAAAAAATAGCAAAGCTTAACATAAATAATTAATATCAATATATGTAATGAAGCACATTTCAAACCACACTTAAACTTAGATTCTTACAATTTCAGCCATTTTGCAAAAAATTAATGCTGTGAATCAAATCTACATGTAACGTTCCATAAATCTCCAACTATTAAAAACTTTAACTATTACACTATGTATTCAATTGAATTGGGTATCAGATTCCAAGATGATTAAATTTTCAAAATTTATTTTTTCGAAGATTTTTATTTTATTATTATTTTCAATCAACTTTCTATAAAAATGACGAACCAATGCAAAACTGTTACGTGTAAAGTACACAGGTGAAATATTATACAATTTTAATTTTTTGTTGTTGTCAAACTTCATTAGTCACAGACATGATTTCAACACCATCAAAAAAGACTTATGTAAAAGTGTACATAAAAAGATTTTATAAGTATCTATTATCAAATTAAAATGATTTCTTGATTTTAGCAAATTTACTATATTTACTACTATGATTTATATGGAAATATAAGTACTTCAACATTTAGTTACTGCAAAACATGTCATGTATATGAAACAGTAAGAAATGTTACACATTGCATTTTATATTGAAGATATGGGCTTCATAGTGGGTACTGCTTATTTATATATTTTTTACCTCTGAAAACGAAACAAAGCAATTTTTACCGCCTATAAATCAGAAGTAGTTTTACAAGTAAATAATTAGATCAAGAGGCAATAATATCAGCACTGATAACATATGAGATGTTAATCAGTGTTTTTTCCGTTACTTTTTCAGTAGAGTTTCACCGAAAAGGCATAATTGCATCCTTTTTTTATTAATTAAAAAATGAAGAAAACAATAAAATTGTTACTTTGAGATTAATGAAAGATGTGCACTCATTTTAAAAAGTTAACTAAATCTTCATTGCCCAAAATTTCTCAGATTAAATTTTGAGATGTTGCGGTATCAGAGCACACGTCGGGCTTGACTGGTAGGCAAGGGATGCTCACTCCTACATATCGCCTGATCCCACCTTTGACGTTTCAGAAGTCCGTAATAGCTCTTTTTCTAATTTGTAATGTATAATGGACTTTTAAGCATGAAATCTCCACACATTTCACTAATATCTTCAAAAGACCTTGCAACAGTATTTAGAATGATTATGTTGACGTATATGATTACTCCTTTCATTAAAGCTCGCATTTCTGATTAAATGAAGATAAAGGTTAAAGATAAAATATACTTTATATAAAGTTCAAAAGTTGTGCAATCATATATTGAACTGTACTTTATAAATATTTAAACAAATAATCAAAATAGTCTGTAGTCAGCAGATACATGTATGAAAAAGGATGATTTGCAAACTTACTTATATCATACTAAATACCAATGTGTTATGTAAATAAAATGAATAGAAAGGTATAATAAAATTAGACGAACACACGTATATTCATGCAAGATTTGCACTATAAAATAATTAAGATGTTTTTCTCCAAATAATTTCCATTAAATTTGATTTTTCCTGCATGCTTGTAATGCAGAAGAAAGACGCGAGAGTATATAAATACAAATAAAGAAATGGCAAATGATTACATTAACTTAAAATTAATTAATCTATCACTCTCTAGCCACTGGTTGCTATGACAAAACAGAATAAACATGATTAAAAGAATCTTCAGACTTTCTCATATAAACTGATTTATGGATCTCAATAGAAATTAGATCGTATGTGAATCCTATTTATATTTTGCGTGTATCAAAGATTTTCACTCCATATTTTTATTTAAGCATCGAATCAAGATTCCTTCGGGGAGAGAGAAGTCATGATTCGTTTTTGTTTTTCGGAGAGAAGTGAAAGGAATCTAAATCTCATTTTGAAACGTGGTTGCAAAATTCATGATTTTTGAACTGGAATCCTGTTTGTTAATCCCACATATTTCGTTTAAGCATTTAAAAGAAGAAAAAGAAATATCCAAAAAAAAATTCTTGCTTTTAAGCGAACCTTCAATGGAAATTACTTTATAAAGTACCGGACTTTGATTTTTCCATAAGAAATATGAAGAATTAAATAAGATTGAGCTGAATACAGATGACTTGTACTTTTCAAGTTCTTTGTTCGACGAGTATTACACTATCTAGCTCGATAACCACAACTGAGAATTGACTTAAGTGAAGATATTTTATTTTCTAAACCTTTGTGAATTATTGAAACTTAAAAAGATTCAATTGACGCAAATGTTATTAATATCCACAGGTACCCCTTGTAATGAGAAAAGACGATTCTTCATGGCTATTCAGTTCTTGGTTTTGCTTAAACTCTTGCAAAAGTATTTTTTAAAAACTAATGAGTGAAGATGCCACGTATTGAAACTACAATTACAAATGACTTAAAGTACATTTTGTTATTTTGTATTCAAAATATCATGGTACACAAATGCGAATGTGACAACGGTCTATTCTTTAATTTGTTGTCAGGGTGGTCCTTTGCCTACATGCTTTGATCTTTGAAGTGAAAGTATAAGGTTTCTCTGTGTCACGGCAGGTGTTGGCACGATAAAGATCCCTTACTTCGAAATAGTCCCTTAGTACCGAGTAAAGGTCTTGATTGGAAGCCATTCACCAGTATATGGTTATATATTCATATAAGTGATAAATTTTCGAATGGTACGTTAAACATCAAACAATCGACCAATCAATCAGTTTGTTTAAATTTCCTTTAAAATCCACTCAACTTACAAATATCTTCCAACACTACCCTTTCCGTGCTTCACTCTCACCCCAACGTAAATGTCACAATTTGGTACATTCTCATTTTTTTATTTAACTGAGTATTATGCAACTTGCTATTCACCTTGGTAGCTCATTTGGTAGAGCATTCGCTCCGTAATCAGAAGTTCGTGTGTTGGAATCAGTGCTGTAACCAACCTATGTCGATAATCATAGAAAGCAACTGTTCCTTCGTCAAGCGTATAGATATAGCTTTGAAGTGAACGTTACGGGTCCTTTCGATGGAACCTTACAACCAAGGCTCCGTGCCACGGTAGTCGTTTGTTAAAAAAAACGCGTTGCTCAATGGCCTTAGTGCCGAGTAAAGGATTAAATTTGAAGCCCTCCGCTGGTTTATAGTGACGTCTATATTGGAGTGAAAAATTCTCGACTGGGATGCACGTAAAACACATGCAGAAAAGTTGCTATATGTGCAAATTTGCGCAGCCATCCATAGCTAACACTTCAAGGCTGCATGTCTATGTTTTGTTGTTTAAATGAGCAATGTCTCTATTTTCATGATTTTCTGTGCTAGAAAATACTGAAAATAGAATAATATTTCAAGTGATACAAAAATAGTGTTGTGTTTTGAAAATGAAATGTATATTTGCTTTTATGCATTAATGATTGCTAGAAAGAGGTTTATTCCAGAAAAAACACAAAAATTTGAAATATTTCCTTACCTACCAGACGAAAATCATTTACTAATACTTAGTAAATAAGGTTTAAAGATAGTTGTAGTAGTTATCCGATGAAAAAGATGTTTGGTTTACTTTTTGAATTTAAACGTTTCAGTAGCTTGACGTCAGTTTTGTTCATGATAAGGGTTGGGATATTGTCAACTTAGATAATTTTCATTGCTGTAGTATAAGAGAAATGGATAACTAGGGAACTTTGAGAAAATCAAATGTCATTTCTGATAGACTACGAAGGAATTTTCTGAACAAATTCACAACAGCCACGGACAACGTTTTGACGTCATCGGTGTTATGACGACAGCTGTTTTGAATGATTTTTTTTTTACGAAAGAGAAAAAATATTATTTACACATACTAGAAAGGGTAAATTTAAATTTTTTGATATATTATTCCAGATTTTCTTTAAGGAATGTTTATTGTAGTGCATGCCAATTTGAAGCTGTAAAATGTAAAAAAAGAAAAAAAAGAAAATGAAAACAATTTTCAGGAACAAACCTTTTAGCTATTGCTTATGTTAATAAGATAATCAAGTTTGATAACATTCTCAAGTCATAACTTTAGAAGTTCATGTACTATATTAAACGCCGAACAGTATAGGAACTATATGCATATAATGATATTGATGTACATGTATCATAGAGAATAGCGTCAAAAGTTATAATATATATGGATTGATAATCGATATTTAAATTAAGTAAAACTCGAATTGAATGATAATCCTTGAATTTTTATATCAAAAAGAACTTGTCACAAATTTTTAATCCAATCAATCTATTCTACATAATTTTTTTTGTATGAATTGAACGAAGACTACCGATAAAAATCCTAAGGAATCGTTTTTTTCTTTTACAAATGCAAATACAGAAACCTTGTGATATGTTGTTTTCTTGAATTTCAAAGCATAAATCTATCTTATTTCAGAAAATTTATTCACATTTTGTCTATTATAGCGTGAGATAACAGGATTTGATTGATGCAATTACCTGAGATGAACATGAACTATGGGTACTACCTATGCCTTGCAAAATTACTGGGTTGTGTTTTCCGCATGATTACGTTTTCTCAATTGAATGCTTTCAAAAGGGCAAATATCATTTCACTTTAACAACATCCTCAGATTATGCCTGTATTTTCCATTAATCTTGATAAAACTTAAATATCATCATCCGAACCAAGGCGCCGATAATCAGGTAATTTGAAAATTCAATATTTTTTTATATTAGACCATAGAATGTTTATCATCGCTTTTTTATTTATCTCGTAAATGTGTCATCTAATTGAGGGCGAACCAATCTATCTACCAAAAAAGAACTGTCGACAATAGGTGGTTATTGTGAAAAATTTATATAAAAAAGGTCCAAAATATGCTATGATTTTGATGATAGTAGTTATGAGCTATTTTTACGGATAGAAAAGTTCCACAGCAAAAAAGAAAGAACTTTTTGACATGCCCCTACATTTAAGTCTCGATGAAATATATGGAGATAACGAACAGTTTTTTTTAGCTCAAAAGTCCATTGAATATTACAAAATAGGAGCGAAGCAAACACGGACCTCCAAAACATCAGAGGTAGGATCAGGTGTCATGAAGGAGTAGGCATCCCTTCCAAATATAATGCCAATCAAGATTAATAAATGCAATGCTTATATTATCTTCAGGGGGAAACAAACCGATAAAAGTTTAAGATCAAGTGTTATGCTGAGTTTTAAATAATAATGAAGTGAGTCATGTTGCATCACTTATGGAGGTATTAAGAAATACATGTATTGGTTTGAGGCTTTAAATATGGTCAAGTTGCATCTTTATATTCATAATGACTAACCTTTGAGCCTCATTCTTATAAATTTGTAAATATAGGCAAAAGAATGTTTTGTTTACTCTTATGGAGAGGATAGAGGGCAAACCATCATATGATTTCAACATCTCAGCTTTAAACACCTGACCTCTTTCCTACTTGGCAGTTATAGTTGTGAGTAAAAATAGAACCCTTTGATAAGCTTTGTTTCTAATGGGTTTCTTTAATTAAGTTTAGAAAATTCAAATTGACAATTTTTTTTCATATTCGGAAATGAAAAAGTACTGCTCACCCCTTTCTACGACCCAGGAATTAATTAAGTAAGCTGCCTTGAATTAAACCTGTAACGTAAATCTTAGTCTTCCTTATGACTTGCATTTTATTCCCAGGATGATTACCACAGGAACATCTGAGACCCAATACAATGAATCCTGAAGTTTCCTAATTAGGATTAAAAGACTCATCGTTCAGCAAAAAATATTTTATTTCATACTGAAAATATCATTAACACAATTCAAATACGTATGTCCACGGACGTAACATTTTCGATATCCAAGACAGTATCACAGGAAAATCAATTAAAGGGCCTGTATCATCGGATTGACTATGGTAGAATTTTCGGATATAATAAACATCGTGATTACATGGGATTTCCTATCTATTTTTCCTATCAAGTAACTAGCGCCCGGGGTTTCCATTTTGTGATTCTACTAAAGCAAAATACAAAAAGTAAAAGATAAACAGGGCTTATATTATGCCATAAACACGCAAAGAAACTGAGGGATAATTTTTGGTTTTGAATGGTCAATATCACATTCAATGTTCAAGTTTGGACATGAAGCCTCGGGGATAAATACCAATTTCCTCTTCTTAATTGACGTTCACTAGAGCCCTGTAAATGACTCTCTTCTCTGTGAGAGATGTTTTACCGTTTATATTCATATAATAAAGGTTTGTATGCATTGGAGTAAAAGGAAATAATATACTTATTTACATGTTTCTTTGTAGCTCGATCAAGGTTGCAAGACGAAAAATATCCAAAGGCAGATTATTACCACATCAAGAAAAAAAATGAATTTAATTTTTTTAATGGATAACTGCTTTTGGAAATCAATCCCGTGCGTTTATGAAACAATAAACTCATATATCTCTTATCAAAAATGCATTGCACTACATCAAAGTTATACATAACAATTAACTTTCATGTTATAACTCATAATATTAAGTATTGTAATTTTTTTTTTTAGAACTTGAAAAAGAAATTAGGGATCTTCATTGGACTTTTCATATTTTCTTATTTCTGAAAAGTCTCAATGATATGTTTAAGTAAATTTAAATTCGATATTTCTTTAATACTCGTATAAGACTTTCATTTACGATATTCTTTGAAAAAGTTATAAAAATACAACTTGTTTATAGGATGCCTATACTATGGGTTGTTACCTCTGTGTTATGTGCTATAGTATCAAAATGTCTTCCTGATTCAGACAGGAATGAGTACGATTGGTGAATAACTTATAATGTAACATCGACTAGTGGTATTTATGTTTGTAGTTAATTAAACCCCACATAAATAAAATATATCTTCTCATTATTAAAGGTTTCATTTTGTGCCCAATTAACTGCCGGATTCGATTGTTTTTAAATCTTGTTCTTTCTTGGTATACGGGTTTTCACATATCTAATGAGATGATTGTTTGTAAAAGTGTAAGAAGGGCCAAATTTAGTTTCTCTATATCCTCATGTTCTTTTCAGAACTTCTTTTTTCCTTTAAGAAAACAGTGTATGAAACTGTTTTTTTTTAATTTCAATTAAGAAATAACTCTAGAATAAAATTTAATCTAGAATAAAAAGTATATAAGGATGCAGTTGCATTATTAAAAAAAACTCCAATTGATTAGAATGCAGGGGAAAAGAATGAAATAACAGTAACCAACGACAGTACAAGATAGAATGCACTGATTGGCACCGTTCTAACCCGTATATTTGTTAATTACAAAAGCAAAAGAATTCCTATAATTGCAACTTCTTCATTTTAAACCAAATCTACCGTTTTTGGTCTCCCTCTCTTTGGCAAGGGATGTTCCTAGAAATGCCAATAAAATCCCTACTAATATCTGTCTTATGAAGCCCTACACGAATTTGGGCAGAAGAAAGCTGACATAAAAGACGACTTGGATTCACACTTGAGAAAGTCTGGAAATGGTGATTATAGGGAGAATTAATGGAACTTAAATAATTAACATGTGAAAAGTGTTATTGTCGCTAAGCCCTTCGAAAGAATAAATTAATCGAACACAACCTTTTCGAGCAAGGCAATTTCTCTCATTTCCTTTACTAATCTAATGAGGACAAGACCCTCTCCATACTGAATACGCTGATCAATAATCATATCAATAAATAAAGAAACGGATAGGTTATTCTAAGATATTAATTATATTTGATAATTTTTAGTATTTTTTTAATGAAACATTACAAACAAGTTTTATTCCGCCATTTATATAGAAAGCTAAAAAAAAAACATAAACAGTAATCGATAATAATTGGCAAAGTTCAAATGTTATTTTTAACTTACACTGCTTTCTTAAGCTTTGTAGTAATGAAACTTCGGTTCACACTTACCCTCGAATAAGTGAGTTCTTTCCCTGAAGGGTACAATTCAAAGTATTACTAGTAATTCAAAGGAAATAATAATTATTTTTCTAATTTATAAAATAAAAAATACCCGTATTTAAGAATATTAATACGATAGCGTCAGTATATTTTAATACCTTTAACCCTTAAAACCCTGATATTTTTAATCCTTTTAATAGATGTCCTGAATCAATTATGACATGCAATTTTCAAAAGTTGTCAAAAGATTAAACTTAAAATTACATGTTTTGAGTGCATTGAAATCAGATTTTTGATTTCTACAGCAAATGTGCGATAAAGTTTAAACGCTACGTAAACTTGTTTCTTAATTACCTCAATCTAATGATTTAAAGCATTCTGCATGAATTGCATAGCTGCACTCACAACTTCCATACCCAATTTCCATGACATATTTCATTACATTTAACGTTTAAAGTTTTTACCTCAAATTAAACTTATCTATTTTCATTGTAGGTAAGAATAAATTAATGAAATCTTTAAAAATTTTGCAGAAAAAAAAACTTTAAAATTTCTTTTTTTTTCCGGAAAAATCATCTTACCGTTTGTAACCGTCTTTCAGTTCTCACTGCATGAAGTACCATAGCATTCCCGATGAACGTAAGTAGTGACAGAAAAGTTAAAACAAGACCCAGAGGTATGTCTCTCCATATATGACCGTCACTCTCATGATTAGCAATATCGGTAATATTGGTATAGTTTTCAATGATATCCCAAGGAAATATAATTTGTATTAAAGTAGTGCTGTCCGTTTCCATAACTATATCTCACCATTCCGATACAGAATTATTGCAGGAAAAAGATTTTTTTTATTCATTATAAGGCATTGAATTATTACTCATTGTGGTGCAAAGATGCGAAAATACTGTTGTAGTGTCTCGTTTAATTTCAAATACTCTACCTCCAATGTTACTTTTTGCAAAAAAGAATCATACGTTAAGTCTTCTTTGCAGAGAAACTCTATATATAATAATCCCAGAACGTGTAACTCCAGAACACGATGAAGAGGTTTATATCCATACGCCAAGTTATAGGTTTGATGTCACTTTATTTCCATCTTTATGAATGTGAAGCAAATGTAATCAACATGCTTTAAAGAAACCGACAGTAAATCCATCTTTAGAGGAACTACAGTATCTAAAGAAGATTTGGAGTTTTGTAAGCATAGGCCTCGATTTCCATTAAAGAGAGACTTACATGCACGGCATCTCTTGTCCTTTATTTTATGGTTAAATCGTTGTTTTAAGAGCTTCATTTTTCCTCATGTTCATCTTTAAAAGGATTCTACGTTTAAATATCTCATAAGAGAAACCCGGTATATGCTCACGAATAGCTTTGCACAGTGTTTTGAATTCCCCACCGTTTACCCTAAGCCATGCTAGAGATCTAAAAAAAAAAAAGTGAAGTCTTGTACTTTCCCGGATCAATAGAGAACCAGCACCAAAGAATATGTTTTAACGCAGAGATCGGTTTGCTTTTCATTTTATATTTTAAGTTGTCTCATTTTAATTTACGTCAAGATATAAATAGAAGCATCATACCATATCCTTTTTGCATTGAATGAGGTCTTGATTTATCGTGTAATATGGATATAAAATATTAGCCATGACGTTTTATAAAAAGGTATTGTTGAATGAAACCTTATCTATTTTCTATGATCATACTCCATAAGATGCTCATGTGTCTGAGAAATATATATGTTTACATGTAAGACTAACTGAAAAACCAATGCTCATAATTATCTAATTGATCTAAAGAGATTAAAGGGGTTACTTTATAATTTATCATGATGAAGGGTATTTACTCTGAATTTAGCGCATTTATTATGGAAAGGACTGTTTGGTATGTATTGGATATAAATGGATGCAAAATTTGGATTAGAAAAAAAGGATATCTGAGTCTCAGAAAATATTAGACTATCGGCCCTAACGGGCTATCGGCTGACAGTCTAGTATTTTTCATGTATCTGTATTCGGCAATAATCATTTTAAAGCAGCAATTTTTAATCTAATCGAAGGCAGTCCCAGTTTATCACAAAGGACAATATTTTTTGCAGCTACTTACCCAGTATAAAATATATGCAAATGTTTCTCACTTAAAATATACACAAGATATAAATGAAAATAAATGAATCAGATTATGATTCGGACAACTTTTGAAAAAGTAAGTGGTGGAAGATTCAGATTCGATGATCTTATCTTGATGATAAGAGAACATAAAGTAGATAATAGGGGTATAAAGGACATGTCTATGATTGCTATATTTGACACTTATATAAAGAATGAATTCTTAATTGCAAAGATCCATTTAAGCAAAAAAAAACAATGAGCAGAGTCAGCAAAGTCACCCAATAGGAAAACTGTGTTACATCAGTCCGATCGGTCAAACCCACTTACTGCTCTTGTAACACACAGAGTCTGCTACGTCTGTATCATATTTGGATGTTTAGGACAAAGGCCAACGTACAACTATATGCTTTGACAAACTGTTTGTAAATGACTTCAAGTATTCCATCGTCGCCTTTTCTTATGTATTAAGTTGTAGTCCGCTATCAACTGCATAGCTTATAGTTTGTTTATGTCTCCTCTCCCAACGTTTTTGCTACTCAAAAGCATGCTTTCAGCAGAATCAGTTTTTGAACCGAGACAGTCTAAGGGTTTCAGCACCCTCGCTGAAAGTCATTATGTCGCAATTTCTATGGTCATTATTAGATTTACTAGAAATATAATTAAAACTTTGTCAATTTTTGGCTAGCCTGTTTCATGCCAATAGTTAGTTCTTTGTTTTTATATTAAATAAGATTACAAAACGTTCGGTTTACTTGATCGATGCATAGGACTCATGCTGGTATTATCGGTCAGCGGGCCGCGCAGAATGAAACTCTTTCATTAAATAGCAAGGCGTCTGAAAGTCGTTAAATAGTGACGGAATGTCAAAGCTCTGTCATTCAGTCACTTTCCCAGAACTTTCAGTGATCATCCAGTTGAATGAAAGGTGCAGTCTATGTTTGGATTCTGACTCCTCTTAGACGCCTGATTCCAACACTGAAATTTCCAGGGGTTCATTTTCATGATTTCTTCTGTCTGTGGTTCTTATCTCCACCTTTTTCCAAAGGAATAAATTGAACATCTCAAGACAATTCAGAATGAAAATGATAGTCAAACGATTTGTATGAAAAATGTCAATCGAAATTCAACCTAAATGCGATCTTACAACAGATTTGATAGTATCGACCAAAAAGTTGCATATTGTTGACTTTAAATTAGTTTGCCAATATTTTTGCATCATCAAATTATTATTCAATAGCTTGTCTGGTAAAACTTGCGAAAATTGATATTGAGTATCAAATCACCTGGTAAACATAATTCAGAATGCAGTTGACAATTACAATAAGTCAGCATTTGACTTAATGATAAATTGTATTTGCTAACAAGGTCATTGTATCGACCATAGAACTTACGAAATGATGACTTTTAACAAAAATGCTGATATTTTTCTTCATCAACCTGTTTGTCAATAAGTTTCCTCGTTTTAGAAATTGTTCATACGTAGAACATGCTCTTTCGTAGTTTGAATAGCAAACAAATTATTCCTTCACCATAGTCACTTGTTCTTATCTATGAAATCACTTTCTTTTCAACAAAATACATACCTAGTTTCTAATATACCTACTTCAAAGTCGTATTGTCACACCGGATACCTCAAAACTTTTTATACTGAAGTCTTAAAATACACTAAAATACTAACTGGAAAGTAATAACTTCAATAACATTTTGAAGTGTGTTAAAGCAATTTTTGAGAATTAAAATGAACAGGGTGAAAGAATGACGTCTGAAAAGATTGTTTTCAGAAAAAAAAGAATCATAAACATTGACTGATTAAAAAATAAATGAAAATTTGATTGAGTTGTCTGAAATTGAGTAATGTACCTTGTTGAAAAGGGAAAGTAAGGATAGAATGTCTAAGGAACACGATATTGCACCTTTCATGTTTTTAAAAAATATGCACAGGAGATAAAAGTTGTCTATTGAACATGATCCCAATACTTGTATTAATATCATTTGATAAGATACGACGGTTGATCCAAAAGTTCGTGGAATTCCTTTATATTTAATCAATTTATTAGCGCAAATGATTGAAAATGACAAATGAGAATATAGACACGTTTGATTTTTTTAAATAAAAATATATACACATGTATACAAAATCTATGATATAAACTCCATGGCAGTTCCCATAAAAACAGATGTTTGAAAATGCGGGGGAGACAGCTTGCTCTTTATCATTTTAATTCTTAATACGTGAAATGCAAAAAAAAATAGCGCTAAGGGGTAATATTAAATGAAAATAATGTCATTTTTACGATTGCTTGACCTTTTAATATGAATCTCTGTGTGAGTGTTTTATTTAAATGGAAATTTAGTTCATGAATTATTGTTAATCTTTAAATTGTTAGACAACACCAATTTCAATTAAGTTATAAGTTTTGTGAAAGTTCGCGATCACTCTGACTGATACAGGCTGGAGAAAAATGCATTAAGTAACTTTTTTTCCAGTTGCGTTAGAAATTTAAGAAAAATAGAACTTCCATGGAGGTTGATTGAAGTTATGGCTGCCTTTCGAAGGGTCTGTTTTCCTCGTAGATAAATTAATCGTTAATGGACGTTGGTCTATGACGTACTGTGCTTGAGATTGCTACTGAAACTGGAACATCATATGGAAAGATGGGGAAAATCTTTGAAATATGAGTGTAATATAAAGATAAATGGGTGCAAGAGGATACCCAGGCTTTTCTTGAGAAAAAAATGGAGAAAATGGCAGCATTCTGTAGATTTACTTAATTGAATGAGGCAGGATGGTGAGGTGCTCCTATAAAGTGATGTGATATACTTAACTTAACATTACGTCGAAATTCATAACTATCAATTTTCAGAAAGCTCATGTGACCTTATTGGTAACTGGAATGTGGTGAAATTTTCCAGTATTGTTGCATTATGTCTCTATATTATAAAAAAATATATACATTTTGTTTGCTTTTATCAAATCACAATAAAATTGCAAACAGAAATTCCACGAACTTTTGGATTAATCCTCGTATATTATAAAGGGTGTTAAGAAAGTTCGTTCCACAGTTTTCTTTTATTTTCAAAAAGAAATAGGATGAGAAGATATTTACAATTTGTGATATTCCATGTTTACAGAGTCCATTCTTGATACTGATAAGGTTTTATCTGTCTTTTGTTGAATCAATAAGGAGAGAGCAGGTATTAAAACCGATTATGTCTGTTCAGAAAAATAAGGGATGACACATATTTGTGACATATATAAAGCACAAAGGTAAAAACATTAATTCAAATATTATGCAAAAGTTATCAAATCTGTGAAAAATTTCAAAATGACAAACCTATGCTATTGAAAAGTGATCTATCGTTCTTAAACGAACACTTATCAGCTTGTCTGATGCAAGATAAGCTACGAAGAAACAACAGAAAATTATCCTTTATTTTCACTCAAAATGACCAGCATTTCTATCATTCGGGTGCTATAAAAATGTTATAAATATTTTCATATGAAAGAAAAATCCTATAATTTCCTGCTAGAAATGATTTGCTATAAATCTAAAGCACACTTTTGTGATTTTGTCAGACTTGAAAATTCATCTCTTTAGTTCAGCACTACCTTCAAAGAACTATATGCGGTATATTGCATATATTTGCCCCCACGAAAGTCAAATTTTGAAAACTTCCCGAAATATGCTGAATTCAATAAATTGTATGAGAAATATAAATTAACAGAAAATATTATAGTGTCAAAGCAGTGTATTCACAATTTTTGTTTTTATGACGTCACAAACTAGTGTGATTTTATATCCTTTTTCAGAAAGAGGACAAAATAGACAAAATTTCAACAAGTTTAGCTTTAAAATTTATAGAGCGCAAATTTGTTCAGGAACAATGTTGATATATTTCATTGATATTATCATTCTACACATTATATCAAAATATTGATCCTGAACACACATGCGCTCGGTGACTTTTACTCAAAATATCGACGAAATATGTACATTTTTCTGTAAAATTAAAAAAAACCTGAAATTAACGTCATGTTTGTGACGTCATTACGTACATATGGCGTCATTACTTATGAAAATATCAGTGCTTTGAAGTCAGCATATACTCCCCTGTTTAAGAACTTAAGTTTGATTTGGGGGGCAAATATTGGTTATTACCGAATCAAGTTCTTTTTGAAAATATATCATCCTGGAACGAACTTTCTGAACATCCTTTACTATTTTATAAATACGCAAATATTTTGTACATTTTGCACCTTTATGTGCACTTTTCTTCTGAAGATTAAACATTAACTAATGTATACTTTCTTATAATAAACCTTAGTTCATACATTATATATGAACAAATATCTAAGGAATAAAGTGCTAGTCTTGCATTACAAAAACACATACCACAACCATTACGATTCAATTTTACCAATGTACTTTAGATATTCGTTATTTTCATTATGATAGAATCAAATGAAGGCCGTCTTTCATAATGTATCTGAATTATTTCAAATTGCGAACTTCCGTGTGAATGCACCAGAATTTCAGCCTCACAAAGAAGTGCAATTTTTTAATCGATTCGAACTTCTGTCATTCAAGAATTCACATGTTTTGCTCTAAATGACTCTTGCCGATACTGAGGTAAATACATATATACTTTTTAAATATACCATTTTTATTTTTTCAGATTTTCTCTACTAACAATAAATACTTACATGCTAATTTTTTAGGTTCAGTTTTATTTTGGGAGAAAAAAAAATCCCCAAATAAACTCGACAAGGTTTTTTAAAAAAAAATATCTGCTCCTTGAGCGCACCAGGGACCTGAGCATATTAAGTCTAAATTTTCACTTCCAAATGGAATATGGGGACATGTCAAGTTCAGTTCACAGTCTTACTAATGATCTTACAAAAAAGCAAAGTAATCTTGTTTCAGCAGGATAAACTTAAAATGAAGAAAAACAATGGTTGAAAGACGTTTATATCACTGATACTACGCTATCCTTCGGCAATATACATATACAGGTAAATGTACATGTATCTTACCCATGTATGCAAAGGTTCAGTATTCATCTCTTCATAAGGTGTACAAGGAAATCTTTTCTGATTGATTTTTTTATACATACAGTTTACATTTTATTGATATTTTTTGCATTGAAAATTATTTATACGGTTACACTGAAATCTTATTTTCCCCAAAACACAAAACCTTCCAGGAGCTTTGCTACATGTAATGTTTGTTCCATTTTTATTTTTCCCCATGCAAAATAATTTTTGACCTATATACTTTCCGGAAGCATTGTATATTTCAAAATTGTGTGTACTTTTCCTATTGTTTTCTTAGCCCTGAAACTGACTGGTTTCCAATATCATCTGCAATTATTCCCAGAAAACAGTCAAATTTCATGCGTTTTATATCTTTGTTTTGACAAACAATACATTACTTTAAAGAGAATATACCTGAGTAGATCATGATAACCATCATATTAAGCTCTGTATAATATGACGATGAATCGTTATATTTGATAATAATTATGATTTATTGCATTTCACTACAAACACTAACTATCTAACTGTTACGACGTGTAATTTACTTAGACATCCGTTCTTCGGCACTTTTTCTAAAGTTTTATCGCATTCGTTAATTGTTTTTGCCAGCATGCCTCTTGTTAAACTAGCATTTTTTTCTTTCATCATTTTTCCATATTGGGCTCCATATAATGATTAACCCTAGTTGCCCATGTGTCTGTAAAAATTGTCCTTTAATGTCCTTCAAGTCATGTGAATTTCAAAATGCAGCACGTTCTTCGATAGACAACATGCCAGTTATTGCAATAAAATGATATATACATAATTTTTTATCACATGGAGGCCATTAAAAGAGGATTGGGAATTTGAAAAAAAAAAACACTAATGATAATGGTTAAAAGGGACCTCAAGAATTTGACAATCTTTGAGGTCATATAATTTTGTCTTCGAGAGAATTTTTTGCCGTTTTTTTTACATAAGAGGGTTGATCCAAACGTTCGTTGAGGTTCTTTCTAAAATTTTATCGTGATTTGATGAAAGCAAACAATTGGCACATTTATGTTTCTGGGTCATGATGCAACAATACTGGAAAATTTAACCACGTCCCAAATACCAATAAGGTCACATGAGCTTTCTGAACACGAATAGTTTTTTTTTTAATCCGGAAGAGACTTTTAGCCGTAACGTCAAGTTAAGTATGTCACGTCAATTTATAGGAGCAGCTCAACCTCATGTACAATTAGACTAGTCAGTAGTTCAACAGAATGCTACCTTAATCTCAATTTTTTTTTTTCAAAAAAAAGTCTGGGTATCCTCTCGCATCGACTTATCTTTATCTTTCCCTCATATTTCAAAATACTCCCCATCTTTCCATATAATGTTCCAATTTCAGTAACAATGTCAATCACATGCAGTATGTCAGCGGTCAACGTCTATTAACGCTTAATTTGTCTACGGGGATAAACACTTAAAACAGACCCTCCTAAACGCGGCTACACCTTTAATAAACCTCCATGGAAGTTCTACTCTTCTCAAATTTCTTACGCCACTAAAAAACCAGTTACTTATTCATTTTTCTCCAGTCTAGGTCAGTCTGTGTCAATAATATACACGTTTAAATCTTCCCAGAATTTCCACATGACTAAACTGAAATTTGACGTAGTCTAATAGCTAAAATGTGAAAAATAAATCATAAACTAATAATTTAAATATCGAGTTAAATCAGTAAAACTTTCTCAAAAAGGTTTATAAGAGATCAAGATTAAAATGATAATAAATAAACGAGTTAATGTCTCCCCGCATTTTCAAATATCCATTTCTTTGGCAACTGCTATATAGTTACTATCATAGATACACATGCAATTAAAATGTTTTTTAATGGAAAATATTCAACAAGTGTCTTTATTCTCATTTGTAATTTTCAACCAATTTCACTTACAAATAAAATAACATGAAGAAATTCCTCGAACGTTTGGATCAACCCTTGTAAATGTGTGTTATTAAAACATAAGACTTACAATGTGTAAAAAAAAAACAGTTACAGAACAACCGCGATCGTCCTGAAGTGTTGCAAATTCAAAATTCATTATTCGAGGATTTCTATTTTACACTACACACATAAAATAACGGCATAACCTGTATCTTGTTGTTTTCAACTGTATGCAATTGGTTTTCATTTAATTTAACAACAAGATAACGATAATATTAGATTTTTTGGAACAATAAATCTCCAAATCGTCATATTTAGTTTTAAAAACAATTTCTAATTATTTGACATCTTTAAAGGAATTTTAAGAAATCGCAATTTAATCCAATAATCAAAATTTCCAACTTCTCCATTGTACATTTTGTGAAAGTCGTTTGATGATAAAGATATCAAGGTGGAACACGATCCTAAGAAAATTGTTTTTGAAGTTTTTTATTGCAATGTTTTGTACAAATCTGAATTCATGTAAAAGATAAATTGCACAGACTGGTAATTGATATAAATTGAATATTTGTATGAATGTTAAGGATAAATGATACAAAAGAAATGAAATAATTATGAAAACACTGACTTCTTAATACTAAATTCATCATTTAATTATAATGAATAACGCAGATCCATTCATTTTTTTGTGAGTTTTTTTCTTAAAACTTTTTATTTATACAAATCCTGTTGTTCGTGCGAAGTATTATTCGAAAAATTTTGATTGCGTCAATGAGTTCTTAAGATTTTCTGTTCACTGTAACGTAGACAAAATTACACTTGACTTTTACACCTATATCTGTTTCTAAGTTGTTTACCTAAATTCTTAACTTTATGCTCATCAGAATGTCGGAATGTGTTGTACTATAGGATGTGAAGGTCAAAAGAATTCAGTTAAGTCTAGAAGCCGAATTCTATATTATACCTCCATTTAACTTTAGTACCATACTCTCGGTGTTACTATACACGATATCAGCACCAGAGTATACTCCTCGCATTTGTTACTCTTGACTGTTTGGAATGGCGACCCGCGTGTTCGTGCAGGTTATCTTGCATTATCTCTGTTTACATTTATTGCAGTTAAATGGGAATATGTGTAAATGTTTAATGTGTAAATATTTGTCTTAAACTTTGTTTGTATACTGGACTGAGTTGTGCAACTATTTTATGTTGACTTCCTTTAATTTGGTAGTTCACTTTCCTGCATATAAAGTATACAGTTATTTTTGTCACTACCGAGTGTTGTATAGCATACGTCTGTCTACATCGGTGACGACTGAGTACACAAACAGTGATTTATCATTAGTATGTCACCTGCGTTATATAGAGTTCTCAGATATAGCGAGATTTTGATAAAAAAATGGCAGATACAATCCTTTGAGGAATCGTGTTCAGTTTTAAGAAACGAAATACGATTTATGGTTGTTTTAATAACAAATTATTTGTAATATTTCTACGCATATTGTAAATTTAAACTAACGTCCTGACAAACAAATATTATAATCTTTGATCTTCAAGTATTCATGACATATGAAGACGATTGATAATAATTATTGACACAATACAAATCTAACATTAGATCTATTCACTAAATGTTTTGTGAACAAAATCAATGTATTTAGCTGTAGTACATTTTGTTTCAAGAATTGTGGAAATCAAAATATCAACAAAAGTTAAAAAGAATAATATGAATTGATAGAGTATATATAGCAATGCTTTTTCAGCTGGAGCCTGTATGAATTCATTAAATTCTTTAAGTATTTTTTTTTAATTTCTAGAGGCAGAGAAACATACGAAAAGCATTCAAATATTCAAACGATGGTTAAAGAAAAGTTTTTGACCAAATATTATAAATTTTATTGCCATTTATTAAAATTTGTTGACTCTTTAACTTCCTTCGACACTGTTTAAAGAATACATATACTCTTTAAATTTGTTTTGGCGTACAGGTAATGTCCTTATCTTTCTGAGCATTCTAAGGAACAAATGCCTCCTCATTGTAAACAGGGTTTGAGACACTGGCCACGACGAACTTTAACCAGATACAAAAATTGATCAACTTTAAAGACTTTTTAGCAAGTTTTGAAATATTGAATTTCTTTCTGCTGAAACTGCATATATGTAGTTCAATGATAGATTCTTAATCATCGTTTAGTATTTAAATGGATTTATTGACACATTGCATGGTACAATGTAAAGAGGTCATTTATCCAAAAGAGCAATGGCAATGAACAAATTTATTATATCATATATAAATGATTAAAAAAATCTGTGCATAAAACCCATAAAAAATGTGGGATAATTATTTTTTTGAAAAATAATAACCATGACAAAGTTTTCATGTTTTTATGATCTCATCTTAAAAGCACCCGACTTTCACCTCTATAGCCTATTGCCAAGACAGAAGAATAATAAACGACTTCCTATTTGAGATTTATTTTGTATTAGGCCGCAGTCTAACTCACGATACATGTATTGCTTTGATGGAACAAACTCTGTGACTTTCTTTGGAATGCAAGAAATATAAAGTAATTTATCACGTTTCTGTCATAAAATAACGTATGTTGTGATCAATAAGATTGCACTCGGCAGTATCAGTTATGACTATTCATTTTGGGATAGTTTTGTTGCCATTTTTAATATTGGTTTTGCGATAAAGACACTATCTTTATGTACATGTAGTGTTAAGTTGAATATAATTGCTGATTATTTTCTAATCGTCTTGAAGAGCTCGTCATGAAAACATTATGCTTGTTGTTTGTATCAAGATTTATAAATATTTTTTTTTGGTTTGTTTTTTTTAAATATCATGCAGTGTACTAGGAGAAATTTGTCAGTAGTAGCGGTCATATAGGCTTTCATTAAAATATTGAACAGCTATTTGTCGTTGGTGCTACAAAGTTAACATGTTTACATAAAAGGGAAATAAGAGAAAGATAAACCGTATAGTTACATGTATGTAATGAAAATATATTTTGAAAAAACTTCTTTAAACGTATTTCAAACATTCACCAAAGTGTCCTGTTTTATATACCTTGAGCATGTGTGAATTATACCTACAGACACATTGACAATATATATATTTCTGCAAACATGATAATTTTTTAGTTTATACTAGTCTGTTTGTTTTTTCTACATTTTTTTACTCAAACAGGTCTATCATTTATTTACAGTTATCCTTCTTTAAAAATCTATGTTTGACGTTTTTGACAGGACTTGCAAAAATGTTCATCGAGCCACAAAGAATGAAGAAAACGTGTATTATATTATTTACATTCAGTGTAATTTTCCTTATGAAATCCATTAAAAATCCACGACGTTCAAATTTCTATAACACACGCGAAACCTTGTTACTGCGCGCTAGAATACACAGTCGGAGCTATGTACATTTTCAATACTCTAGGAAAACCAAAATGTAAAATGTTTTATTCAAATTTAATGAAAAACTATAAACCTGAACAATGAACGTAAAAATTAACGTAATATGCGTTTAAAATAATTTGTCACTTTTTTACTCGCAATGTTTGTTTGCGTTATCTAACTTTGCAACGTCATTTAACGTCATTTGACGTCACAACCGGCTCTTACATCTATTAACCACGGCAGTTTTGAAAGGCAATAAATTCACATTTAAGCTTAACGAAATAAGCAAAATAAGAGAATGTAAATATAAGCATTGAATTCATATTTTTGGATATCTTCGGCCCTATAACACACCTGGCCGTGCCGACAAATTATCATACCGCGCTAACGCGCGATATTCAATTTGTCGGCACGGCCAGGTGTGTTACAGTGCCGAAGACATCCAAAAGTATGAATTCAATGCTTAATTACATGTATATTGTAAATATTCTTCTATTGTAAATATTCTTTTGTAGAAATAAAAATTGAAAAGATTACTTTAAAAAAATCAGGAAACGTTTTTCTTTTGAATCTACACAGAAGTACTTATTTTGATCATTTGTTTCACAGAATCTGACAGATTCTAGCAGAGGCCTATATTTCAATGATCTTCTGTTGACGACAGCAAACTTCCCCTTTATGTTTAAATATCTTTTATCTTCTGCCGATAGTCAATTTCTCATGTGGAATAATTTGTCTCATTATATCTATTTAATTCCATGACGGATATTAAATTTTGCCGACAAAGACAAAATAATTTTGATAATTAACGTCCTTTAATAAAATAACACTTGCAACAAGAAGATTCTAAGTTGTATTTCCTGAAGTCATTTTGACTTATTCCGAGGAATGATACTTAAAGTTCAGAATTACAAACTGGAAAGCTACTGATGAAAATAAGATCGATATGTTTTCGTATTTTCTCTCTTACCATAACAAATTTTTCCTATCCATGATTTGAATATTTTTTCCCTTCTTCGATGTCAACCGACAAAAATGCACAAAATAATAGTTTTCTTTATACAACCAAACATTTGGTCATATTGCGATAAGTTTCATATTAGTTTATTTTTCTTTCCGCCAAAACATTGCTGAAAAATTGCCGTCTCGGCGTTTAACAACATTCAATCAGCCAATATTTCAGTGTATGAATAGAAATCAAAATACAAGATCTCACGATTATTTTTAAATGTTGATTACTTAAAATAGTCTTTAATTTTCTAAAATAAACGTTGAGATCTACAGCTAACAAAACTTTGTTAAATATGACATCTATATATGTGTATCTTACGTAAAGACCGTCATGTTAGCTCATTCGATAGAGTTTTCTCCCAAATGACCCTCGTAAAATGTAGCAACTACTTCTTTGCCAAGCTCTCGGTACTCTGAAGTGAAAGTTTTTGGATGAGACCTTAAAATCCGAGGTTTCATGCTACGAAGGAAGGATTTGGTACATCAAAGATCTCTGATTAGTGGCTACGAGTGCTATGAGGCCCTTCACCAGATAATGGTAAGTATCCATATGATTGAAATTTTTTTTACCTGAACGTCAATAACCTACAATCAATTAATCAAAGAGAAATTATATCATTCAACCATACGTAAAATAATTACAATCTGACTTAATTATTTTATTTTAGGTGAGATAGAGAAACAATGAATTTAAACTGCTCTGAAATAACATTTTATTAAAGAAGAGGTTTTGTTCCTGATTTATGAATCTGTTTACTATATCCATGTGTTTTAAGTCATCTTATTTCATTTAATTATAACCAATTGCAACATTAAATGATTTATTTGTAAATGTATTTGTATTTTCAATACAAAATAAAACATTTTAAAGAAGAAAAAAAATACTCAGTTGAAAACTTTACAAAATAAGCATAGTAATACAAAAACATAATGCCGGTATTAATCCAAGCTTGAGTGAAATACAACTTATATTCAATACTAATGTTATACAAACAGTAGAAAATCACGATGAAACATTAAAACATAAAAAGTACAAATGTACAGCAAAATAATGTGATAAGAAAAAAATGCTAAGCATAATGGGAAAAATACAACACAAACCGGGAATTAAAAAGGGAAATTAAGGAAAATTTCCAGTTTTAAAAGACAATGATTTAATTTTGTACGACAAATCAACTACGATTTTTTGCCCTTTATATTTCAAACATTCTAAAAGTGATGTATATGGGCGGCGGAAAGGGTAAAAAAGACGTTTATGCAAAACTAACGACTAATTTTATAAACATAATGAAATACAAAACAGACAACATTAAAAACAAAATCAACAGACTCGTTTGCAAAATCAACAGACTCCGATGCGAAACCAACGATCACCAATGCAAAACCAACGATTATTCACTGAATTGTCGCTAGATGGCGTGCAAAAAACATACATTACCTGAATTAACGCTAGATGGCGCGGAAGTTTTTCTACGTCATCATTATTTTCGAACGCAAATCCCACAAATTTATATATATCAGGATCCAATTGGCAAACCTCGGAATGTATTTATTAATCGAATATATTATCGGTATCGAAATCATATATACTAGTATATCGGAATACATATAATAGGGGATCATATATACTATATATTTATTATATATACCCATTTTTATCTATTAGATTGACCCTGTGTATATTTCAGGGAATGACTTTAAAGAAAAGAAATTAAGGCAAGATGTGAGTGTATCCGTATCTTTTTTTGCTTAAAAATAAGGTGAAGGAATGTAGGACAGCGATAACTCCAGGTTTGGGGGATACTGTTTTCGGAGAAATCAGGAAAAATCAGTAGGGGGTCTGGGGGCACAGAACCTGCAGGGGGGAGGGGGGGGGGCAAAGGCCCACGGTTAAAATTGAATTTGAGCATGCATTTTTATGGCCATTTAGAGAGCATAAATTGCTATGAGGAACCATTTTATTTGTTGGTCAAAATTCACATGGGACAAGGTCTACTGCGCATACCATAGCAAAGATGCCACCACACCATGTACAGGAGTACAATTAAGTCTCATCCTTGTAGCCCGACGATGTAAATTTCTTTTATTATCCTTTCGAATATGTTATCTAGATTTATTCTCAAACATTTTAATTCAATAATTTTAATCAACAAGTTACCAAAATCATATCCTTTGATCCGCTAACATAGATCGCTACACAAGTAGCGATCTCTATATGTGAGCGGATCAAAGGATCTGATTTTAATCAGATTGCTTCCTAAATTAACTTATTCTAAAATAAATATAATAGAGTTTACATAGTCGTACGAAGAAAAAAGCAAAAACTTGTAACTTTTTAAAAAAGATTATAATTTCCAAAATTATTTTTTACCACATGACAGAGCAATTTGTCAGATAAAATATTCACATAAATATAGGGGTGTTCAATGTGGAAATCCCTGGTTATTAATGAATTTTTGACGTCATGGCCTCTGAATAGCTTTCGCTTGGCTTAAGGACATATGATACAAACAATTTTTTTCTTTGGAGGAGACTTAATATCACGCCACAAGTTCAGAAAAGAGGATATTTCTTAGAATTTTTTTCTTCAAAGAACTGGAAAATGAAATATACTCGGAAAATATTGGTAATATTTCAATAAAATTACAAATATGGACAAAACACACTCGGTAAAGGTTTACGGACGAAAAGAAATTTTAGAATATGTTAAATTGGTGCTAAAAGTGAAATATAAACTTTAGAAAAGTATACCAAGCCAGGTAAATTTTATCAGGAAAAGCAAAATGGTAAAAATTAGCTTATATGATGTTGCTGAATTCTTAGCAATTTGTTTGTCCTCATGAAATTCACCTGGCTTGGTATATTTTTCTAAAGTTTATATCGCACTTTTAGCGCCGAGATGTATGTATGAAAAAAGATATTTTGGAGATTTTTTCTAATATTCTTACAGAAAACAAGAAATTTAAAAATCGCCGATATTTTTTCCTTATCAAACATCTTTTGAAAATCCCAGTTTTTGTTTAATTTAATTAAAATATACCATATAGATCGGAAATGAAACCTTTCAGACGACTATTTTTAAGGAATGCCTTTTTAAATATAGATTGGAAATTAATTGAGTTTTTTTGTCGTTATTAAGGGTAAAGGAACTGTATTTATATTTTGGACTTAATGGATGATTTCATGTTTTGTGATGCAAGATAATACTATTGTGACAAGGAAGGCCATGTTTTCTAAAATAGTAAGCTTCCGTATTACAAGGCGTGAAGCTCGTGCAACTCATTTCCCGCCAAATTTAGAATAAAACCGTAGATGAATGTCAATCAATTTATTAACCATGAGTTTGGTTTTGAGGAAAACATGGAAGTGAAGAAACAGGCGAATGGCAATGAGTAATAGAGGTAAGATAGAAATTGAAAAATATTTCAAACAACATTTGAATATTTAATATATGATCAAAGCATCGTTTTCAAGTCTTCTTAAGCCGTTTTGGGTGCTATATTTGTCAAGTGCAGTGTTTTGCATATTATATTGTACCTAAGCGGTCGTGTCTGTTTGAACATACATTTATAGTTCACGGGAAGGAAAGAATCAATCTGAAGGAAACATACTAATTAGTTTTAGAATTGAAATGTATTGATGCCAAATCGATATACATGTATCCCAGCGAGTATGAAATAAAAGACACCACTGAGTCTGCCGAGTCTTTTTCAAACTTAATATTTGAAATATTTCAAGCCATCTTCAGACATTTGTGTTACATTTTAGATCACTTTTTAATCTTCATCATTTACCGTATAAAGGAACTGATATTAACATTACTTTGATTATAAATTATAATAATAAAGGAGTATTCCACTTGAGTATAGTAGCGTGGTCTACGGAAGCCCTGGAGGGACATTGACTTAATTGTTATGACTTATTTATTATAACTTATTTGTTTTGACTTATTTGTTCTGAAATTTTTGTTGCTAGTAACAATAGTGTTAAAATAATGCTTAGTCCCATTTCAACTGTGATTTTGACTGATTGATTGTAGTTTTATAGTTAAACGTACAGTACTGATGTGATTAATAATTTTTATCTGTAAGTTACGGACGCCCTTGAGGGACATTGACTTACTTCTTATGTGTTTTGACTTAGTTCTTATGACTTAACTTTGAATTCATGTTATTTAGATATGTTATAACAGATTTACTTCACAAAAACGTGACGTGAAAGATGGAGGCATTATTTAGTTTCAGAAAAGAAGACACCAGTAATATTTTGCCCTTGAATTTATTACTAACGACAAGATAAAATAGTAGTCATGTTATTGTCTTCGATCATTATGCAAACTGGAAGATACAAATTAAGTAATAACTTTTAAGAAACAAGAAATAAGAATTATGTTGTAACAATTAAAATAAAAAAGTAATCACAACTGTACTGGACGTTAAACTACATTTCATCGATAAAAACCACAGTTAAAATAAGACTAAACATCATTTTAATTATAAAGGTAAGCCAAGCAACAGGTTCTTAATAGCTTTCTTAAACTTAGTTATAACTAGCACAAAATATTCACTACAAATAAGTCAAAACAAAGAAGTTATAACAAATAAGTCATAACAAGTAGTAAATGTCCCTCCAGGGCTTCCGTAGTGGTCCCTTTACACCCTTGGTTAAGCAAAGAGTAATTTGTTATTTCATTTAATTGTGTATAGCAAAGTATTTCTAATTAGAGCATTGTGTTTTTTAATGAATAATTAAACATATCAATTTTTAACACCCATCGCACTAAAAAAAATTGCCGGAACATTTTCCCCCATCAGACTACGGTTTCTCCTTTACATGGAAATGGGCGGAGACATTTAGATAAGGTACTATAAAAATAATATTCTTGATATATGATATTTTCCTTTCAAAGACGCATTATATGTTAAAGACTCACAATCAACAACAAATACAAATTTCTATTTACAAAACTTGAGCAATTAAATACTATAGCAAGATAAACCAAGCAAGTCCATGTTGACCGATATAAAAATGGACGTTTCAAATGAGCGCTAGCTAACTAGCACGTTTGCTGCGGGCATTTACCCGTAACGACACAAATCCACGTGGCTTGTTTGATTCTGAACAGGTCATAAAGATTGCGTGTAAATGAAGACAGCGAAGAGGTTCAAAATCACAATACTTTTAATGAGAAAACAGAGAGCACAAGGTTGTTCAAAGATATTTTTTCTCAACCTTTACACCTTTAATAATATACACATTATATATCAAACTTGACTCTGAACAAACCTGTGCTCGGTGTTTACAAAAGCTATAAAGTGTGTACCTGTCATTGATTTCTTTTGATATTCATGAAAATCAAAGGACCCTAACTTCAGCACACAGCTTCGTATGCTGCGTATTTCTATCATTTGACATTTTTAGATGATGACTCAAATAATAAGGACATAAGCCAATAATAAAATTTAATTTTTAAGGCTTTTGATAAATGTTCGAAGTTTGACGAGGAACCGGAGACCACGGATAAGCTTTATTGAGACTTGTCCTTTCTTATGCAAAAAATGTTCCCTATTCCTTACTGATAATAGCAAAATACTCAAATAAGAAAACAATCGAATTTTCTGTCAATAAAACGTCTTATTGACAGAAAATTCGATTGTTTTCTTATTTGATTGGAAAATTGAATATGCTTAATATGAGTAAAGCGAAACTTAATCGCTTTCATTATTTTAAGAATGGCCGTGCACAAAGTGCACGTATCTTAACGGACCAGAGAGGATGTCCTGCGAGATTTGTGGCTTCAGGTCTATTGAAGATGATGAAGTCCCTTCTACTATTATTCACCCTCTTTCCACATTTGACATAGAGGAGGATTCTGTAACAACTGATTGTTACCGAGACTCCTGGAATCCACCTAGTCAGTCCACAGGATATTGGCTTGAGCATATGGACGATGAAAGGCGAAAAGGTACATAAATGGGCTTAAAAGTGACCAAAATCAACAATCAGTTAACAAATATTTATTTCATTTTACTTATGATGTTTTGCAATCTTTAAAAGGTATATGTAGTGTTTCACAGATTTATTGCGGTTATTTTTCATGTCTCAAAGAATATATGTCATGTAAATATTTCGTATTTCTGGGATATCAACCAGATATATTTTCTTAAATTTTTCAAATATATCGACGAACAAGAATTGTCATGAATCTTTTTTTGAATGTTTTTATAATTGAAAATATCCGCACTCTTATTCACTTAAAAATTTCCAATATTTGTTTCCCTTTCAAAGACGGAAGCTTTTTTAGAGATGAACTGAGGCTCATACTAGTTGGAAAAACCGGATCGGGTAAAAGTGCAACAGGAAATACTATTTTGGGCAGAAGAATGTTTGAATCTGATGTATCTAATTCAAGCATCACCAAATGTTGCAAGAAAGGATCAGTCCGAAGATTCGGGGAGGAGTTATTGGTCGTTGATACCCCAGGCCTTTTTGACACAGGTCTCTTTATAGATACATGTTAAATCTATTTAAAAACCAGAGACAAAGGGCTAAAAAAATATTTCTTAACATGTTTTCCATACGAGTATAGCTATTTGATCTTTAATTTTACACTGATTTACAAATGTAAATCCAAATTATCTTAGTTAAAAAAATTCTTGCACGAAACATATTAAGAAGTTTCAACCGTGGAAATGTAAACAATTGCATCATAAACTTGTCTATTTTTGAATTTTGCTAAAATAATATATAATATATTATTTTATATAATTTTATTTTCAATAAAATATAGAAAAAAATTATATCTACCACCAATTACAACCAAGACAATTAGAGAGCAAAGCACCATTTAATTTTTTCATAATTTTTTAGATTAAAAGGCTTAACAAGGTAATCAAAAATATACTATAATAGTTCATCAAAATAAAGAAAATTTTTTTTTAATTTTGTGACTTTTCCAGGCATGACAAATGAAGAAATTACCAAGGAAATTTTGAAATGCGTGGGAATTAGTGCCCCGGGGCCCCATGCCATTTTGCTCATCATTGGAATCAATCGATTTACCAAAGAGGAAAGAGACACAGTTGAATTACTACGAAAAGCCTTTGGTCCAAACATGCTGAAATATTTGATAATTGTTTTCACACGAAAAGATGATTTAGACCGTGGGGGGAAATCTATACAGCAGATTATAAATGATGCCCCTTCGTCTTTGAAAGAAATAATCGGCAGTTGTGAAGATCGGTTCTTTGCCATAGATAACACAGAAAAAGAGACTGAAAAGTCTGAGAAGCAGGTGATGTCCCTTATAGAAATGATAAAAGCAATGGTGAAGGAGAATGGAAACAAATTCTACACTAGTACTATCTTTGACCAATCTGAGTTGGCTATTAGAGAACGCGAAAGAGAACTGAGAGCTAAATATGAAACAAGCATGGAGGAGATCTCCAATCTTAAAAAGAGAGAACGGACATTGGCCAACAAACTAGCATGTATGGAAGATCAGCTCCAAATTGACCAACAAAGTCTCACTCGAAGACTCAGTTTTTTACAGACAGATATGGATCATTTGATGATCGAAGCCATTCCTGATAGTTTTGATGAGGATGAAAACTCTAAATTGGTCAGTTTGCAACAGATGATTTTAGGAGTGAAGAGCCGTCTGGAAGATGTGAGGCGAGAACAGGAAGAGAAGATGGACGAAGATTTCAGGTGTATGTTTCCTCATGAGTGCTCTGGATTTCATCATCCATATAACGACGGGCTTGACCGATATTTCAGAGACAATGTTCGAAATGAGATCGAAAGTGGAGATACAAATATATTGAAAAAAGCGTGGAAGAATATCAAAAAGGCGGGATCAGAGCTAGTCAATAAGTTTAAGGACATATTTGACACAGTGAAGGAGAAGATGGGAGTTCGATGAATTTTTTGCATCAGTTACTTTATAGTTTTATTCTCTTGGTTGCATGTTAATACATCATCATGCAGTAAAAGTTACCATCAATGTTTCAGTCAAACAAAAAAAAGTCCATTTTGCATCGTAACCTAAATCACCATATAGTTATACCATACAAAGGTTGCTATTTTATAAATTGAAATCACATAAAAATTTCTATCTTCAAAATTCTACGTTGTTTTTTAAGTTAAAAAAAAGAAAGAATCAGATGAGCGTCAAACTTTCAACTGGCTTTCAATTTTTTTTGTTAGTGATTTATGCATGATCAATGGGATTTTTTATATTTTTTTTTTGTAATAAAGAACAAAATGCAGTCTTAATTTCACCTTATACGAAACAGAAACAGCCATGTTGCTTAAACATACACTTATAAAAACTAATTTAGATATGCATTCATGGTTTTTAAAAGGAAAAAGTATTAAAAGATGTACTGCCAAACACAGATATTCAAGATGTTGAGTGGAAAGAGAGTACTAAAATGAAGGTTTGCACATAAACAGTATAAAAAACTATGTATCTGATTTGTTTGTGCTTGTTTCACATTATACTACATTGAACTAGAAGTAATTAAATAGACGTTTTATCGTAAAGACATCAGATAATGTGGTGCGATAAAAAAGTTAATAATTACAAATAGTGAACAACAAATACTACTAAAAACAAACAAATCTTGACCAAGACCCCAAAAGCGTATTCCTGAAATTTCAAAGGGTGAGATTTTTTGTCTAAGATATGAAAACATTCCAAATCGACTGGGCACACTTGCCTTGTAATCTAAATATTGATCCAGTACCAGTAGATGGAGCATACGTTACTCAAACCTTACTTTGGAATAAATTCAAATAAATGGTATGAAACAGGTCTGCAAAAATGAAGGATATCATTGTAATTTGTTATTTTATTCAAAAAAGTTTAAAATGAAACTGGAAATTAAATTATATTCATGCAACAATATTTATCTAATTCATCTCAATGAAATTTTAAAGATCGTTTATTTGGTTTTCGAAAAATAGTAGGCTCACGTGGGCCACCAGAGACAGCAGAAATTTAATAATTGGTCATGCTCAGTAAATCTGATCGCCTAAATATAGCTGAAAATTGCCGACTCGGCGTAAACGACAAAAATCAAGCAATCTATGAAGTCTTTGAAATGATGCTATAAAAATTTGCTTTTTTACCCATGAATGGTATACATAATTTTTTTTTTAAATATTTCACAAAATCCAGTCTAGCTTAAGATACAAGTGCTCATAGGCATGTTTTGAATTATTTGAGTAAATAGAAGAAAAGTATGGTTGTGGGGGGCATATTTCTGCCACCTACATGCAAGATAAATTATGTTAAAATGCAAGAAAATTATGTCAACATGCCAGAAAATTATGTTGACATGCAAGTTACAGCTCTTAAAAGAGAATCTGGTTTTAATATGGGTAAATTCCATACTGACGCCCGTTTCTGACATCGTAGATGAAAGATGCAACATAATTATGACAAATCGCGATTTACATATGTTAACATGCATGATAATTTTGTAGACTTGCAAGATATTTATGTCAACATGCGAGTTAGGTATGTAGACATGCAACTTATTTATGTGACCATGCAAGTTAATTATCCTGAAATGCAAAATACTTATGTTTACATGCGAGATTATTATGTAGAAATACAAGATATTTATGTTAGCATGCAAGATATTTATTCAACTATTTTAACATACAGGATATTTATGTCAACATGCAACATAATAAATATCCTGCATGTTAACATAATTATCTTGCATGTTGACATAGATAAGTCACATGTCTACTTAATTATCTTGCATGTTAACATGAATAAGTCGCATGTCTACATAATTATTTTGCATCTTGCATCTACGGTATCAGATACAGGCGTTATTTAGTAAATTTAACAAAAGTTAAATCATAATTTCGTATAAGATTGGCAATTTGCATGTCAATTTAAATAACTTGCATATTGACATAAATATGTTGCATGTCGACAGAATTAAGAGGGGGTTTCAAAAAGATCGTGGACTAGCGCCATAAAATTAAAACGGCTTTAGGTACATCAATGAAATTTAAAATATCTAGTAAGCATCATCTTTTCTATCTACAGAATAAACCAGAAATCATAAATTTTATTTTTTCAACAAATTATTATTGTTTTATTAAGCAAATGGTATGTCAAGGCGGCGTAACCTCGAACACGGCGTTTATATTGACTTAAGTGTAACTGAGAAAAACTATTTTGTTATGAACATTTTACATCCAAAAATCCCGTTAATTCACGTATGTGTTGGGACACTATTCTTCCATAAAATATGGAATTCTTACCTCATTCTGGAAGTTCTATGAAAAATTATCATAAAAATAAGGCCTTGAAAATGACGACAAAAGGTGCAGGGTTTCCTTTTGAAATATTCTATAAAGTTTTGTCCCTGAAAAAGCTGATATAGACGTAGAAAATGTTTAAATTGGCTACGGAGAAATAAAATGCATCCAGAGTACACGTTTATGAATGCCAAAAGAGATTCAGAGAGAAAAGGGATGCAAAGTTAAGGTCAGACGACATGTTCCTCAAAATGAAAAATTATATACTTTTCCAAAGAATTTTTCATTGATGAATATGTACTTAAACAAATTTCCTCACAAAATATCAGGGTACCTTACTAGGCATTTGGACAAGATATCAAAGGGTCATATCTCGTATATATAACCCTTATGGGTAATCTTCTGAATGGCTTATATCAAAACTATTTGATGTACATGTACTTATATTTAAAAAAAAAAAAGACATCTCGAAAACAATGTAGAAATCAGAAGAGAATGACAAATATGAATAAGTTTTGACATAATGCCAAGAGATACAAAACATATAATTGAGGAACATGTCGTCTGACCTTAATGTTGATTTGTAGTCAAGGTGTAAAAAACCAATCACGTCAAAAATGACGTTTATCATATGTTGTAGATATTAAAGTCCAAAAAGCAAAATATGCTGGCACAATCAAGAGAGGATCTCTCCCATAATAAATATATTAGCAATATTTTATTCATTAAAGGTCGCTGTTCATGACATTGTAAATTCATACAAACAAGACGGGTTGAAGTCCTTACTCATCTCCTGGGACTCTCATTAAAATAAGTGTATGAGTTAGAAGAAGCGAATATTGAAAAACAATGACGTTGTCGGACGTCAAGAAACTAAACGACAACGGCGCAAGGTGATTATGTTATTTCGTTTTTATTTTATAATAATTTGTCAAATAATGAAAGCATCAAGCTAAAAGAGCTAGGTTCATTTTATGCATAAAATAGCCCTGTGCTCATATCAATTAATTAACTATCACCCTCTTTCCCATTTCAAATATCAAAATAAAGTAGACACTTGGTGCTTTCATTTCGTATAATGAAATTTCTTTTTGAGAATCAAGATATTGGAAAACAGGCTTTTTGAAATTGCAATGTTCTTCAAGTTTGCAGAAAACATGCGTATTTGACTACCTTCTGCAAAGAATTAAAATATGTGCACAGCCCACGATAAAAAAAAGAAAACATCTTTTTTATCTTCAGAAACAGATCTTTCATTATGTATTTGCCTATTTTGGATAAGAGATTGTGCTCTATATATATATGAAATATTGAAAAAAAAACTTCAACTTTAGGCCATTTTCAAAGAAATTTACAGGATATGAGGAAAATGACGCATTTCATGACGTCATAATGCATTGACTACAGGAAAAATTACGTCATGTCTAATAGATACATGGTCTCCAACACTCCAAGTGATAAATACTGCATTTGCAACCTAAACTGAGTGGTTTTGATTTTTCAGAAATTCTCAGGGCCAAATAAGGCCCAAAGTGGCTTTTGCTCTTTTCAACATTTTTTTTTATTTTTGCTTTATGTTCCTTTTACATTTTGAAAGCCTAGTCTACATAGTACTAATTTTATAGCCTCAGTCCACAAACTTTTTGATAACACCTCGTATGTTGCTTGTTAACATAATTTATCTTGCTTGTTGGGTACAGAAATATTCCACGATAGAAAAGTATTATTTAAGTGTAATAATCATAGAATTTTCCTCAAATGTCTGGACACCTATCGTATTTTTATCCTAAAATATATTTGATGATTATTTTTCAAACAGAAATTACATGGTAGATTTTTTATTCTCATTTCCTGAAAATATCATTGAGATTTAATAATTTTCCTAAATAATATAATTTACACTTATGATGAAGTTTGAAGAATTTTTGCCGATAAATGCAATTACTTTAAGAATTCATGGATATTTTAGTATTTTTTTTATATTTCAACGCCTGAAGAACGATCAGGGTACCTCAAATTAATTGATAGAGAAATCTGAACGATTTTGATTTTGAAACTAAACCAATTATTAAGATGAATGTCGCAGTATATATGTAATTATAATCTTAGACATTTAAATAACGCTGTTATCTAACGTTGATATCACCGTTAATAATTAAGGAGGAAGAAACATTCAATGAAGTTTGAAAAATCGGTCTGAGGAAAATTGGATTTATGAAAGAATCTTAATACTTGTTATCAATCAGAAGCTGCTTATAGAGAAACTAACTTTATTAGATTTTTTTTAAAAAAGAAATGTACATGTAAGTCATGAAAAAAAAAGTTTATCTTTAAGAATATGGCTAACAGCTTCCCCCTTCGAAGTTTTGTAGGAAAACCCAAAATACCCCCTACCTTTAAAATGATAAATTGTTCGAAAAGTTCGAAAAATAGGAAAACACCACTTAATAATTAACACCACGCCTAAAATTATAAAGAGGAAGACAATAAAATTGGCACAGAAGATAGTGTGATTTTCTGCTCTCTAGAGGAAGTAAGGCAGGAAAAAGCAGGAGACTAATTTAGGACAACAGGATTTGTTCTCTGACCTAGTTAAAACAGAGGGGGGACAAGGGAGGTTTAAGAATGAAATATGGAGATCAAAAACAGTATTTAAGCCCGAAGTCCATATAGATAATCAATATCAGAATTTAAGCAGGGATCAATTTCCAAGGAGGAAAAATCCGTAGATACATGTAGTTCAATGTGGAAATATTAACCTTAGAAGTAAAGGAATGGTGCTTGTCAATACATAGAACGTATGAAGTTCGTATTTGCTCCTCTCCTATTTTGTAATGTTTAATGGGCTTTTCTGCTCGAATATTGTTCGTTATCTCCAGATTCTCCATAAAGGATTATCTCTCTGTCCATTATAAAGAAAACAAAACTCTATTCAACTACTGTATGTAATGTGTCAACAGAATAAGCATAATTATATTTTAAACACAGGAAAAAACAACAGTGCATCTCAATGCCCTGTGAAATACACTGCGTATCTTAGCAATTACAACAATACTTACCATTCTGTAATTTATTGTTGATAAAGCTTAGCTTTACACATTGTTTGTACATCAGTGAATGAATATTTTTGCCCCGCCCTACCCTTAGGGGTCATGGTTTGAACAATAATGTTAAGAATCTACATGTATACTACCCCAAGATGCTTCCGCATAAAATGCAGCTTTTCTGGCACGTTGATTCTTCAGAAGAATATTTTAATGACATCAGCCTATTTTTGTCTTTTCTTACTTATCTTCCCTTGAAATGTACTTGACTTTTCTTTTTAACAATGCAAACAACCCTTCACCCAAGTATCTTTTGTATCAAGTTTGGTTAAAATTGGACAGGTGGTTCTTGAGTAGAAGTTGAAAATCTGAAAAGTTTTCATACGGATGAACGGACTTTGTTGATCGGAAAAGCTCATTTGAACCTTCAGCTCAGATGAGCTAAAGATGCTTAGGATATAGTGGAAAGCTTTGTCCAATTTTTTTTTACTTCAAATGCAAACAAGAACACCAGTTTGGTGCAACACAATTATCATTGATTTCGTCAGGTAAACATGTTTAAAAGATGCTATTCGGAAGTAAGTATTAATTGATTAAAACATAGTTTAAAAGAGTTGAATAAAAATTAGAAAACAGACAAAGCCTATTCGCACCCTCTCCTTGTTTAATAGGAAAAAAACAATATTGAATAATTTAATAAACTTAAAGAAATTATAAGATTCACGATCAAGTTTAATTCATCAGTATTGATAACCCCCTGATTACATACAAATTAAAAGTATTCATTATAAGAGACATAATTCCATATAATGTAAATGTTAACTTACTTCTCTTCTCTTTTTGAATTTATAATTCCAACAAAAACATAAACTCTTTGTAAGAATTATGATTGATTTCAATTCATAACCTGTCAGTCTAGTTGGTATCAAAAACGCACACATACCCTCACCACCCTCTCTCTCAAACACACACCATCACCCTCCCTCAACCCCCCCCCCCCCCACACACACACACACCCTCACCCTCCATTAACCCCCACCCCACACACACACCCTCTCACAAGCCCTCTGAAGGATATGTCTCTGGTCGACTAAGCAAACGAAATATAATTTTTGGACCAGTAACTTTAAAAATTAAGTTAAAGATAGAAATAAAAACAATAGAAACGCTGAAACAAATAACGATATGTGTAAATATCCTAGATTGATTCCATGTCTTTACAGGTTAATAAATGACATAGATATGCTGTGAAAATAATTGAGGGAAAAACCTAATTGAAAGAGAGAAAGAGAGACCATTCACTCTTCACACATACGTAGTGTGTCAAAGTGATCAAACAATTCTTTCAGCAAAAATGATGAATTCACAAAATCGTCGAAAATTTACAACAAACTACATTATACAAACTTTTTATATGTCACAGATAACTCTGATGACTTTATTGAAACAGATCTATTATATCTAGGAAGAACATAATTGTTATGTTATGGTACGATGTGTATATATACTCTAACACTAACGTTCAAAACACAATTGGGACGGTGATGCACATACAAAGTTAATCCCAGTTTTAGTGTTTATTCATTTTACCACCCACGTGTTACTTTTAAGGAAAGAAAAAAGATAAACTTTATATGCTTCAAAGGTTTAAATAGATGATAAACTATTTTGGGTTTTAAAATCGATCAAAATGGCAACAACCAAAATAAATTTCTAAGAGATGGAGTTCGATGATACCAACATTTCTTTCCGAGTTTATTTTCCTATCTTATCTTTCTTACAGAGAAGTATCCAAGACAGAAACAAGTGTTTCCTGCCTAAAGATATTGGCTAATTTAGTCATTATCATAAACAGGAACTATTTCGAAACAAAAATAGTTTATTTCCTTGTGGAATTCTGCTTTGAAAACACATGATTCTAGGATTTCAAACAAAAACCCGCCTTCTTCGGAATCAGACTATAGAACTTTTTGGGAAACTCAGATGGAGGAAGGTGCCGAGTCAAACATCTTAACTTACCCTTCATCAACGGGTAAGATATTTGCATTTTCTTATATTATTATCATTTAATTCAGTGTTAAAGCAAGGTGTTTTGTCAACTTGATGAAATCATACTCTTAATATTTTCATGAATTATTTTCATTAGGGGAATGGCAATGTGAAAAATGCACCTACCTTAATATTCCGCCTGATTCCGTGTGTGCTGTTTGTGGCTTTGAACAAGCACAAATGGAGAGCTCCTTTACTTGTATCTCCTATCCAGATTCGCTTCCAGTCGAGGATTTGGAGGAAGATTCCGTTCGGAAAGATTTACCACCACTTCCAGACCTTCCCCCGCCAGGAGCTTCTGGTAACTCATAGTAATATGTATTGCACAATTTTACACGAAAATATTTCATTATTATTTTTTTGTCAGCGAAAGATTCGAATTATTTTATAGTTATGATAAGTTATATTTTTTTAAATGGTTGTTTCATTTCTGTAAATGCACAAAATATTTTTTCTAAAAAATAAATGCAATTTTTTCTTAAGAACTTGGTATGCTGGCCATGGATACTTTTGTTACAGATACCAAAGTTTTTTTTCATCCCCGTCACAGGATTTGGAACTTTTAAAAAAAATGAATTAAAATAAATGAGATAAATTAAAAAACAATCCATACGCTTGGGTCAAACTATTGAAAGAAACAAAAATACATTTAGAGAAATAGTCATGTAAAGCAAATTTAAACAAATAAGAGCACATAAGTGACTTTGTGATCCAATTTTAAAGTTTATATTATCCATTCTATAAACAGTATAAACAATGCTTTCATGGAAGAAAATAGCAGAATGAAAATTCAATTCTTTTTTCAATAAAACATCTTGAGAACTACTGAAAGAAAATACTAATTTTTCAAAGTGCCACAGTTGGTAAAAAATCAAAAGTTTCCAGTGATTTTCATACAAATCATGAATATCTCTACTTTTGCTTAATTTTATGACAGAATGCGAATACTTAAACGATGAAATTCGTATTATACTCGTTGGAAAGACTGGCTCAGGGAAAAGTGCAACAGGAAATTCCATCCTTGGCAAGAGAGAGTTTGAATCAGATGTTTCGAATTCAAGCATAACGAAAATCTGCAAACGAGGAACAGCAGCCCGGTTTGGTCGGGAAATTTTAGTGGTTGACACCCCAGGTCTATTTGATACTGGTAAGTACAACATTCATCGAAAACAGAATATATGAATTCCAATAAGAAACTCCAAATTTACTCGAAATCAGATTATTCTCTTTATTTCAAGGTATGACAAATGATGCTATCACGAAGGAGATCTTGAAATGTGTGGGAATAAGCTCACCTGGACCACATGCCATTTTGTTAGTAATAGGTATTGGTAGGTTTACGCAGGAGGAAAGGGAAACTGTCGAATTGCTACAAAGGTCATTCGGTCCAAGCATGCTAAAATATCTTATTCTCGTTTTCACGAGGAAAGATGATCTTGATCGTGGTCGAAAATCTATACAACAGATACTTAGGGATGCTCCGCCTTCTTTACAAGATATAATAAGAAATTGTGAAGACAGATTCTTTGCCATCGATAATACAGAAGAAAATATCCATAATATGGACCAACAAGTAAAAGATCTTCTGCTGATGATTGAAACAATGGTGAAGAAAAATGGAAATAAATATTACAGCAGTACTATCTTTGATCAGACTGAATTAGTAATCCAGGAACGCGAACGAGAAATTAGGCAGAAGTATGAAGAACAGAATAGACAAGAACTTAGCAGGATGAAACGAATGATCTCCATGGAGTTCGATCACAAGAATTCACATTTTAGAGAAAGAGAAAGCGCGCTGCTTGAGAAGCTTGAAAGATTGGAGAATCAGCAATCGATGGAGAGACAAACAATGCGTGAGAATCTGAGAGCACTTCAAACAGAAATGGACAATTTAACCATGGAAGCCAATCCAGAAAGTTTTGATGAGGAAGAAAACTGCAAGCTATTCAACTTACAGCGAAAGATCCTTGAGGTCAAAAGTCGTCTGGAGGATGTCAGACACAAACAAGAGGACATGATGCTCTACGAAGATATAGAAGAGGTTCCGGGTTTGGGATACAGAGATGAAGCGGGACTTAAAAGAGCTCTAAGAGAAAACGTCCGAGACGAAATTGAACGTGGTGACAAAAACATTCTGAAGAAATTTTGGAAAAATATCAAGGACGCGGGAAAGGGATTAGTGACTAAATTCAAAGAAATGTTTGAAGTAATAAAAGGGAGGGCAGGCTTCTACTAAGCCTCAATATTTATCTCTTCTAGATCAGTGGCTAAGACAAGTCTTCTGTATTATAATTATTATCTAAAATGTGAAGATAAGCTGTAACTTGACACATAACATTTTACGTAAGATATTTACAGAGGAACAGAGTAATGTGTAAATTGTAAATTTATGATGTTTGTCATAAACAATGCTAATGAAATTCAATATGTTTTTTTTTATTGTTATACATATATTTATATATATTTTAAAGTGTGTTTTGTTGTGTCTTTTATTATATTTCCATTTCTATTTGTTTTATTTGAAATAACATTTTGAAAGTTACGTGAGTTGATTTTTTGATAATTCAATCCGAATGTAAATTTGCCAAGCGAGAGGTCATGAGCTTAGGATGCCTAATATGCATGTTAATCTCGTACGTCTTTGTGGGCGGGGATTGAGGACATTTACTTGGGAGGCTGCTTGTAAGTTAAATCTAAATTTAATTTCACAAAAAATGTAAATATAAGGAATCACTGTCTAGTTTGTTGGGTACGCTTGGAAGATGCAATTGGAACATCGACGATAGTTGGAAACGAGGAATAATTTATGCATAGGATATTTTGATCGCCTATTATGCAAATTATCCAACGTTTCCAACTATCGTTGATGCCTTAGTATTACTTTTAAGCTAGACAATGATTCCTTAAGCAACTTGCTTCATATATATTTTAATGTGTTTTTTTTTAATGAAAGGACATACATGTATCTGTCTTAAATATGTATTATGTAAACGACTTTGAAAGTATTTTTATCTTTAATGTCTGTGAAATTTTGTGATTTGAGAAAAACAAAAAGAATAAAATATTAGAAAGAAAGAGTCGCTTGTCTACGGCGCCGCTGGAGGGCCAGGTAAAAAAATATTTTTATTTGTTCGGACAAATTAGAAATTCGTTCGGACGAATTAGTTATTTGTTCGGACGAATTAGATATTCGTTCGGACAAATTAGAAATTCGTTCGGACGAATTAGATATTCGTTCGGACAAATAAGTTATTTGTTCGGACAAATTAGAAATTCGTTCGGACGAATTAGTTATTTGTTCGGACAAATTAAATATTCGTTCGGACAAAT
>PRKT01000672.1:233060-247254 GCA_003671525.1 Saccostrea glomerata
CGAACGAATTTCTAATTTGTCCGAACGAATATCTAATTCGTCCGAACAAATAACTAATTCGTCCGAACGAATTTCTAATTTGTCCGAACAAATATCTAATTTGTCCGAACAAATATCTAATTTGTCCGAACAAATAACTAATTCGTCCGAACGAATTTCTAATTTGTCCGAACGAATATCTAATCCGTCCGAACAAATAACTTATTTGTCCGAACGAATTTCTAATTTGTCCGAACAAATAAAAATATTTTTTTACTTGGCCCTCCAACGGCGCCGTACTTGTCTTTAGAAAGAAAACATGAATTTATAATCATATAATGTTTGTTATGTTTAAAATGATTAAACATGTATAAGGCCATTTTTAAAAACTTTTTTGCTTGTTCACTCCCGACTGATTAGACAAAAAAACCTGTCTTAAAACAGTTTTAACCTCCAGAACAAAATTAAGCATTCCGAAAAGTTTGCTTCACATAATTAACTATTTTAATTGTATTATTTTGGAAAGGATCACTTCATTATAAATAGGGATCTGCTGACCTATAGGACCGGGCTTGGTTTTTTTTCTCTACAAAAAGCTTGTTGATTTCCGTTCCGATTAATGACATTAGGCTGAATACATATAACAATGTGTTTTTCCCGAAATCTCTATTTCAGTCTGCAGGCCTGCCCTGAAGGAATTCTAAGCCAAAATTCATGCAAAAATCAACGCTTTAATGGACAAAATGCATGGTGTTTCGGCCAACTTTAGAGGTTTATTGTAAAGTTGTAAATGATAAATTTTAGGTGTAAAATACAAATTTGAAAAATTTAGACATTTGTACTGTTGAAAACAACAAATAAAGATTAATATTTTAATGTCACTTTTTCCGGGAAATTATTCTCTCCTATAGGTTAATTCTTTTGTCATAGTGAATACATCCTTTAACATATTTTAACTTATATTTTGAAAAATAAATATTTGATGGCACCCTCCAAACTGCCGACCTTTTTTTATCTCGAGGGAGGACAAATAAACATCATTTTAAAGGTGGTCAATCTTATAAATCCAGTTTTGAACATGTTCCAAGAATAGAGTTAAAACATAGACCCTGGAAACTCGGACGTCAAAAAAGAGTATAAACATCAACTGTTTACTAATAAGCCGCGGTTTTAAGTCTCTAACCAGGTATATGGAGTACTCCATAATCTCTACTCAAATTGTTTTATGTATACAAAATGAGCTATCGATTTGGTGGGAGCTTGTCAGTCATTTTGACCCAAAATAAAACTTTTTTTTTTCTGCAAAGAAGCTTATCATAATGACCATGAAATTGAATGGGGTCTTTAAATTGGGTTGTTGAAAATTCAGTAACATCAACTTTTTTCTCAGTATTCTGTATTGGTTTTAAAAAAGATTTAAAAATCAGAAAAATAATCTTTTTGTACAAAATTATCTGAGAGAGAATTATATCATATGCAATATTATTTGAGTAATACTGCATAGAAAAAGAAATTGACGATGAAAAGCTGAAGTCACTAGGTTTTTCGCATAGTTTAATTAATTTTTGTTTACCAGAAAGATAAACACACGGTATAACATCCAAAATGGAACAGATGACTCATGAGTATGAGTCATTTCTCGAATTAACTTAGGTATTTGCAATTGAAATATAAATGAAAGACAGTTTCTAGATAGTTTTTCTTCAATTAATTATCAGTATAATATTGTTTTAAGTCCCGCTCGAGAATGTTTCTCTTATGTACAGACGTCACCAAATAGGGATTCAAATTTAGACCTTTACTCGTCATTGAGGGCCAATGAGCAGTCGAGGTTCTGTGTCAAGCTAACGTCTACAGTGAAAAGGTACCTCGGTATTAGTATGATAAATTATAGCTTTGCTTTTTTTTCTTTTTTTTTTTTTTTTTTTTGCTTTATAAGTATTTTTTTCTATGTATTCTATGTAAAACTTTGATTACTTTCGACTCATGTCAGGTAAATTTACATCTTTAAGGGGTTTTTTTCTATGAACAAATAGCAGGTCTCTTCCCAGTCAGGTCCCCTCAATGCAACTGGAGTCTTACTTGTTAATATATCTTTAAAAAATATCATACATGTGTACTATGAAATCTCTCTTTATATCATCTAGTATCTAGCATCAAGTTTTTTTTATATGAAATAATGAATGTTATAGCTATTAAAAATACGACCAGATTCGCCCCCGACCCCTCTTATCCGAATGTTCCAGTCTGAATACAAGGCAAATTTGATCGTTTGTTTGAAATCCATTTTTAATCTTTTCTGATTCTATGGAGTTACGAACTGTATTCAAGCTATAAAGTCCATAAAACAAATTAAAATAAGAGTAGAACAAACATGGACTTCCAAAAATTAGAGGTTGCCATGGAGGATGAACATCCCCTGCCGACCGGTCACACCCGCCGTATGCTCCTTGTCATGATTGAAAAAAAAACAGAAAAATCCGTTGTCAATTCAGGGTGTAAATAATGGACTTACAATTACTTTGAAAAACGTTAGTCATCATATTACTCAAACTATAAAGTCTATGTGCTGACAAGGCCTTGGTATCGACCATAGAAATTACGAAATGGTGACTGTAAGCGGCAATGTTGATATCTTGTTTTATCAACGTGTTTGTCAATAATTTACCTCGTTTTAGGAATTGTGCATTCATAGAATTAACATGCTCTTACGTATCGAATCACCTGAAAGACATAAACTCCGTATGCAAATGATGAAGATGCATCAGGGAAGTTGACAATTGAAAAGTTGGTATTGAAAAAGAAGCTTGGAATGTACAGGTACGTCCAAGGTCCATGTTCTTTTATTCATCTATGTATCTGAAATAGCTGGTTCGGAATCGAGTTTCATAAAATAAAACACGGTGAGTTATAAAATACTAGGGTATTTGCTGATTTTATTATTTCGAACAAAAAGAATGTTGGGTTTTTTTGTTTAACAACTGTTAAAAGATATTTGCTTAAAATTTGATTAAATTATTATTACAATTTTGGAAATACACAGACCAGAGTCGAATACATGTATATTGAAAACAGTGTGCACTTTTATGAATCAAAAATGATATCAAATTTAAATAAAACTTATTCATAGATTTCTATGTCATTGGAATTATCATGGTTGGCTATTAAAGGAAAATGCGTAATTTGAACATATGTTGTAATGATTAAGAACACACATAAATCAGGAAAGTAAGATAAGTGTTGGAATTCCGATGAACCCTTATTTCATACGTATTGAAAAATTTTCAAAGTTTTCCTGTCTGAAAAAAAAATCCAAACATCTTTAGTTACTTTATATAACATAGCCACAGGAAATGATCATAATCAAAATACGGAAATTTTCGAAATTTTGAATTATCCTTCCGTGATACAACACCACGATTGATCAACCTCCCATTTTGTAAGCTGATAATATGCTTTTTTGGACAAGAGAGAAATCATGGACCTCTTTAGTAACTGGACCTGCGCGTGTGGACACCGGAACCAGAACAACAGATGTTGTCAGTCTTGTGGTTCCCACAAGGAACGAATGAGTTGTGCCCTCAGTCTTAATCCTATGTCTATCCATAGCAACTATCAGCCATCTTTTCAGATCTCAACAAAAGGTTTGTTATAAGTTCCTCCGTTCGATCATTTCTCTGCTTTCAGTCTTAATCCCATCGCAGTCTACAACAGCTATCAGCAAAGATCTCAACAACAGGTTTGTTCTGTGTTTTATTCTGCTCTTCCCTCTGATGTAACTAAGTCTCTATATCATGTCTTTCAACATCAACTGTAGCTATTTTTTAGATCTCATTAATAGTTTTGTTCTTTATTTGACCATTTGCATGCTCTCCTTTTATAGCTTGAAGGTTTTCTGGTTTCAATAGTTAAATCTTTTATATACTAGTAGATGTAGACAAATATTCGGTATATTCATGATCAGCCATGGTGAATATATTGGCTTTATTCTAAGAACAGAGGACACAACTTGGATAACATTCTTACATAACATTTTCTGATTTTAGATCTGAATTTTTAACCACAAATGTAGTCACCCACAATTAATATTTACATTCTAAAACTGAATTTGAGTGATAATTCTGTCCGGGTTTTTTTCTTATACAGACTCTGATTGGCAGTGCTCTCAGTGTACATACCAGAATAACCCCGTGGAGACATCCTGTGAGTTGTGCGGATATAGCAAACCTGTTGAAGTTGAAGCAGTAAGATCAGAGGGAATGGATTCTAATAACACAACATCTTCTGCACAGGACAACGGTGAATGAAACCTTAATTTAAAGAAAAAATAGTTTAATATTGAAAAAAGGTGATTGCATCTATGAATGACTTTACGCATTTGATTGATATCAATGTTAGCAATAGGAAGCAGGAATCAATTTGCATATGTGAAAACACATTTTGTTAATTATATTAACAGATCAGAAAACAAGAGGTCTTTAACATGTTTAAGCTAAAATATTTTATTCTTCTTAATTTACTTTGCCTGGTACAGTCTCTCTCTCTCTCTCTCTCTGTCTCTCTCTCTCTCTCTCTCTCTCTCATGCTTGCTTAAGAGAGGAGGTACAAAAAAAAGAAAGTCAGATGAAAAACATTAAAAAGCTTTCAGAGGGTCTTTTCCTCAAGTGATCAATATTGAATATTACAATGGCGATAACGTCTTTATTTGTTTGACTTCTCAACTGAAATACACAATATTCAAAAATTCTTACAGATGAAGTTCGAATCATTCTGGTCGGCAGGACGGGGGCCGGGAAGAGTGCCACTGGAAACACCTTACTCGGCAAAAATATGTTCCACTCGGATATCTCAAATTCCTCCATCACCAAGAAATGCAAACGAGGCTCAGTCGACCGTTTTGGTCATCGTCTGCTGGTTGTAGACACACCAGGGCTTTTTGACACAGGTATATTGGAAATATCAATTGATATTAACATTAATTAACATTAATTGGGAATGAATGATTTCGATGATATAAAAAATATATTATCTACATTATATGCATGCAAAATAACCAACAAATTAAATATTTATCAAATAATTTAAGATGGAACTGAATTCTCCTGTCTTTTGGTCTACAAATCGGAATAAAGAGGGGATGAATCTTGTATTTTTGCTTCTTTTCGCAATCTAGATTATAGATTTATTTATTCTTATGTCCTCACATGTCGGCATTTACATTATGAAAGCTTCATACATTTCAATTTATTGGCAATGGAAATGCCATATACCAGACAAGTTCACTGATCATTAATTTTCAACACTGAAATTCTGTACACACATTTATGTTGCTTGGTTAAAAAAAATGGAATATTTTTGGATACTTTGCACGTGATCACCCGAAGTGGTCGTCCATATATAAGGGTTGATGGGAGATGTAATTATAATCGATTAACTTTTTTACATTTTGAAATCCCATTCTCACATTAAGAGCAACATTCATCATTACATTTTTCCGTTTGAAGATCAATTTATTGTCAATAATTTTCAATGTTTTGATAAGAAAAACAAGGAAATTAATTAGTTAACAACATGTATCTGGGAAGTAATTATCACCTAATCTAAGTTTTATTGAGAAGAAAGTAACTTCCCTTTAATGTCCGCGTGATTAATGTAATGATTATGCAAAGTTCAATAACAAGTTTTTGGATCTCTCTAAATTTATAACCAATTGAATAATTTTACTTTCCTAGTCATATGAAGTGTAAAGTCACTCAGTGTTTGCACACATTTTTCAATTAGTTCCATTAATTGTAAGCATTTGGGATTAACCTGGTCTTGCCTGCTTGAACCAGTAAAAAATTTAAACGACTCTTCTCTACGGCAGTTTCATTTAATGCTCATTTCATACAGTCAAATCCATGTCTTTCAAAAAAGCACTTTTTTCAAAGGTGTTTGAAAAGTGGTGGAGAATCTGAATAAGAATTCAGTTGTAAGCCATTGTCCACTGCCATCTTAACGATTCAGTGATTCAGGGCAATTGAGTTGTTCTTTCTTTGTATTAGTCTATCTGTGTTTGGATTTGTAAAGTGATGCTTGATACTGTGTGATCCCAGATACATTTAACTCATATCATGGCATAAGTGGGTTGGGACATGATGCTTAAAGTTCCTTCAACGATCTCACATGTCAAATTCTCGAGAGGGAGTTAAACAACATAACATAAATCAATCAATCTACCTTTTTTCCAGAGTTTTTAAGGAAAGACGTGAAGCTGGTGGTTGAAATAATCGGGTAACACAATAAAGGAAGGTTTTATGTTAGCAAGTGAAGGGAGTGAATGAATCCAGTGGCGGATTTAAGGGGGGCGCACGCGGCGCCCCCCCCCCCTAAAATTGTCAAAGTTAACGTAAATCATAGTTTGATTTAGTTTCGTCTTGAAAATGTAAATATGTCTACTTGGTAGACCTCATTTTTACCCTACAAAATCTCTAGAACCCAGGAGCTTCAAGGCGGCCACCAGACCCCTTGCCTACTTTTGGCGCCCCCTCTAACTTCAATTTCTGGATCCGCGCCTGGAATCAATACAAATACAGTGTAACGATGTCAATGTGTTCCAGGGGAGGTTTCTTCTGTTGACCAGTTTGTCAGAATATTCCAACTTTTTAAAACGTGGTTATACATGGTATAGATGTCATGTTAAGAGGTTTGGTGGAATAAATGTCTTTTTTGGTTATTCTTTTGGATCATTCTTAGCCAGCATTACTTCTGTAACTTAAAATGAACAGTTTTATGTTAGAATTTTAAAATACATGCGGACATTGCATAGATATTGAAATAATTGTAAATCGTAAAAGGGTCAGTTTTAAATGTGGCATATTTTCCCATGTTGTATGAAACATCTGCGAATGACACCTGTTTCTTGAAATCAATACTAAAAGCTATGATAATATGATACAGCATATAAATTATATAACTTTTGGCATATAAATTGTATTGTTTGTTTAGATATGAACATGGACATTAACCTTTAATCCTGTCAACTTCTCCCTTCCTTCAAACACCATTGTAATACACCTCGGATATATAGTACCAGGAAGTCTTTCCCATTTCTGTAACGTTGTATGAAAAACTAGTAATTTTTCTCTAAATGAAAACAGAAACTTGGGTTATAAATACTAGTACTTGCACTAAAATGGGTGGATTCGAATTCAAAGGCAAGTTGATTTACCGGTAACCCATCTGTATTAATTAAGAGATCACTTCCAATTTTTAGGGCACTCTGTTTCTGGGATGAACTTTGCTATATTGGATGTTATTTAGAAATGATACAGTCTACGTTCATAGAATTGCAGCATTTTCATAGGCGTTATGGACCTTTGTGGGCTTAATTTTCAAACTTTTTCAGGCATCAAATTACTACTGTTCATGCATGTTGTATGCATGGAAGGTGTAATATTTGTTATCCATTGACTCATAAAAACGTGTATACTCTTTAAATTGCTATCATAGAGGGTTCTAGCTATTAGTCACGCATTACTAATTCCAGGAATCAGTTTGCTACCTCCCTAAATACAAAAGAGACGGAAGATACGTAACTTTCACTGTGATCGTTCTATCAAACGATACAAATCGTGAAGAGTGATAAGACAGACGTCTGACATCACACTGAGGTGACAACAAGTGCCAAGGAGGAATAAAAATCCCCTTAAACCCGGTCACAAATGATAGCTTGTTTTATCAGACCAGCTTAAAAATCGTTCTTTACAGTCATGTACCTATATATTACCCAGAGACAGGGACATCTGCATTTGCACAAAAAGGCAGTATATACTGGTTGACCATAGAAAGTATTATTTTACTACGATTGTTGAAAGCCCTGCAACATCAACATTTTTTTCAGCAGCCTGGTTTAAACATGGATCGTACTAAGATATTGATTTGCGATCGAATCAGATTGGAGACAAAAAAAAATATACAGATAGAATATAACAGTTACTGCATTTTAGAAATTAAGATGGAAAGGCTAAAGTAATCTTATTGGTTTTTGTTCGTTTTTCAGTTGTTTAATGTCCCTCTCGAAGAATTTTCGCTATCATATAGGGACCTGCAAATTTTGCCCTATACTCGGCACTTCGGACCATTGTGCAGTGAGGGATCTTTTTTCTGCCATCACCTACTGCGACACGAGGCCTTGCCGCCTTGGTCTATACGGTCTCATCCGAGGGACCGGTCTCCATGTCCATGCAACAGTGGGATTCGATCTTGCGACTTATAAGGGTCAACTAACCTTGTCATTCAGTAGTTGTTAGTTGACTAGTAACATCCCAAAAATAATGAACGCAAAATGAAAAGACACTGGGCAGTTCTCGTTAATCTACTAATAATAACGAAACATGAACAAAAACTTGGGGCCTTGCAAAAATAAACATGCCCTGTCAAGTAGTCAAATCTGACATCAGTCCTTTGCTCTGATCAGGCAAGAAGAATTATCCCTCTCAAAGTCATGGAATAAAAATCTCAGTTAGAAGGAACCACATCAGTGTTAATACGACCTCACTCAAAGGACCTACTTGCAAACAAAGTTATAATGATATGCATAAAATATGCAAAAGGGTACTCAGCAGTTTAATTAGAATGTATATATGTGATAGAATTTTTTTTCATATTGTTTATTCTACTTTTTTTCATTTTTTTTCTATTATAAAGGTATTTACTAGTATTCTGTTGTTCATGTTTGATCTTATTGTAGGGCTGTCCAATGAAGACATTACAACAGAAATCCTGAAGTGTGTGGGTCTGACGGCCCCTGGGCCTCACGCCATTTTGTTGATAGTGGGGATCGGACGTTTTACTCAAGAAGAAAATGAAACCGTGGTTCTTCTCCGTAAAATGTTCGGTGCAGATATGATGAAATACCTCATTGTTGTGTTCACTCGGAAAGACGATTTAGACCGAGGTAAAAAGACAATCCATCAAATTGTCCGAGATGCTCCGAAGTGTCTCCAAGATATCATAAATGAGTGTGACGACCGCTACTTTGCTTTGGATAATACCGGGGATGATCCGAAAACTTCTGAACAGCAGGTTCAAGAGTTATTGGACATGATACAGTGCATGACCAGGAGAAACGGTGGGGACTATTATACAAGCCCTATTTTTGACGAAACAGAACTCGCAATCCGACAAAGGGAGCAAGAGTTAAAGAAGCAGTTAGAGACTGAAAGCAAAAAGCGATTCACTAAACTTCGAAAACGTCTCTCTGAAGAATATCAGGAAAAGAATAATATATATAAACAGCACGAACAATTTTTGTTGGAAAAGTTAGAAACGTTGGAACAGCAAAGATTCAGTGAAAATGATGCTATGTGCAAGAGACTTACCCAGTTACAAACAGAGATGGATAATCTTCAGATAGAAGCCATTCCTGAGACGTTTGAAATGGAAGAAGGGGGACACGGATCGGGAATTCATCAAAAAATTTCGGAAGTCAAACAGAAACTAGCGGAGGTCCGCAGAGAACAAGATGAACTCTATTCTAGAACTGTCTCTGCTATTCCTGATATTGATTCCACACCTGGATATGTTGAAAATGGCGGATGGGAAGTGGTGCGGGAGAGTGTCCGAGATGAAATCGAGAGAGGAGACAAAAATATTTTAAAAAGATTTTGGTCGAATATAAAAAATGCTGGCCTTGGTTTACTTCAAAACTTTAAAGATATGTTTGAAATTCTTAAACAAAGAGCTGGCATTTCTTCTTCTTCGTGAGAATATTCAGCATCTGAAAATATTTATGATATTATTTTTATGCTCAATTATCTAAATATCCCAGAAATAAATATATTTGTATGATAATTGTTAGTGTTAATTTGATGAATATTATTGATACTAAAATTCATGCTAGTATTGCTTTAAAAGTACGTAAACGAAGATTAAAGGCTCAATTAAGGTTATGAAAAACATAAAGCTAGCGAGCAGTGATCCATCTCAAAATTTTTTGAAATGATACAAATTTGTGAATAAGCCTTAAAATTAGGATCCCTAGAAATCACTGGGTTGGGATCAAGTGCCTAGGTGGATTAACCTTCCTGCTAACTACTCACACCCGCCCAATACATGCATTGATCAGTTAACAAATTCAATTTACAAATAAAGCTTGGCAATTGGTTTGATACATGGTAGTCAAAACATGATTTATTATTTGGTGTATTTGCAAACAAAGTCATTAATAAAACCATAAAATGTATGATGTGTTGATTTAGAAATCCATATATATAATCAATTTATTTTCAGTAGAATACTACTTTTTTTTAATTTGAAAATTGATCGTATTCAGAAGATGTAATTGTGTATCAAATAATTGATAAAAAGACATGTAAACACAATGAGTAAAGGATAGTGGAAATTTACTAAAGTACAAAAATAAGGAACGTTGCCGATGGAAAACTTTAAATCATCCCGTTTGTCATTTTACGGTGTAAATGCTCAAATATGTCAATTATTTCGAGTTTACTTGGAAATATCGAATAATTATACACATGATCGCGAGTATATTTTGTTAATAAATAAATCTTTTATCGAAGTTTCGAGTTGAATCCACAGCAAGAGGTTTCTTTATTCTGTTTTTGAATAGAGTTTGTTTCACTCAAGTGTTTAATTAAATTACGTTATCACTATATATACATTTTGTATATATAGTGATCACGTAAAATCAAGCAAGGTATGTTAATGGTCTCTGTGAATATACCCGGTAAAAATAGATCAGCTAATATAATAAAGGAGCATGATCGAAATTTTTACAGATTGTTTCAAGATCTGATGTCCAAAGACCTATACTAGTATCGATGTTGTCAGTTAGACTTTTTTAGAATATCAATTTTAAACTTTTATGAATCAGAGAGATTTTTAACAAATCAGAAAATACAGAACTTTTATTACATGTAAGCCTTCAGATATGCTGTCTCTTACAAAGTCCAGCATCTCTTCTATTTCAGAGTAATTGTGTGTAGAACTAGAAAGATTTAGCTAAGTACCGTGTTATTTGTAGATGAACAAACACAAGATATGAAAAGTTCCATTTTACTGAAGAAGCAGTTGTCTTTTATATATATATATAAATAAATCAAATAGTAATATTTATATAGCTTATCTTAAGGTAGGAGTCTTCTCTGGTTTCTGACTAGATGGAATATACAAAGTACATTTGTTGATATGTCTTATATATTTTGATGTAAGAGATTTAAAAGACCATATTTTTCTTTCCTCACCACAATTATACAACTTAAGATAGAAATGGTAAACTACGTTTGAAAACTAGCAGGGACTATATTTTTGGCGGAATGATGGCGTATGAAAATATCTTCATTTCTGCCTCTCAAAATTATTATAGAACATTGAATTTAGTTATAATTTTTACGCAATCAAAGACTAGACGAAATTTTCAAATGTAAGCTAAATTAATAATAAGGGACTAAAGTTACAAAATATATCAAATAGATAAGATTTTTCACACATACTAGAACTATGTTGGCTTTTAAATGCTTCAAGTCTAAGTACAGGTTTGAGCCAAAAATCCGTAAAAAGTGTTAATTATTTCTCTCTTAGTAAACGATCAAAACTTTTACTTTTTGTATCATTTTGTACCTTTATGTTACAGTTTTACTATATGTGAAAATTGGAAAAAGTTAAATATAGGAAGCATATAAGAATAACTAATAAATCCTAAAAATTTAAGAAAAGTAGAGGAAATTCGGATTAGCAAATATCCATTTTATTTAAATAGACGACCTTCACATTTACAAAAGTTATCCCCCTTTGCGGGGTCAATTCGGGGTCAACCGGCGTAAGACACTGTTCTCCCTCTATAACCTTACCAACTTTATGGGTCAGTATCTCAGAAATAAAATCTGTATGAATATGTTAATTACGTTTTTCATGTTGCCCCATATTCTGGCAATACAGGTACAGATCGAAATTGCCCGATAACGTTTGAAGATTAAAAATATTAACAGGTAACTTTCAAAGGACAAAGTGGAAAAAATGAGCGTTACGCCGACAACGGGAGATAACTCTTAGGAATGTGAAATTCGTCTATTATCCATGTCAATTTGGTAATATCATGTTATTGGCCCCTTTATGGTAGGTTTTTTTATGCAAAAAGAAAAACATTCAATCTTTTGAATTACAAGTAGGGATCGCATTGTTGGAAACAGTTATTTTTTATTCTTAAGGTAATTCCACCCTCCTATGATGTCATAGGTTTTTGCAAAAACTGTAATTTGTTTAAATTCATACCTATAGAAAAATATCTCTTCGAAGAATGTTTTACAATAGGTGTAATGATAAATATTGTTTAGTTAAAGAATTTTAAAAACGCATATTTTCTATATTTAATCAATTATTCATTCTTTAAAAAATGTTGACAGGGGCAATAACTCCTTCTAAGGTCTCTTCATTCAGGCATTTGCTTTACTGTAAAATATTTTACCTGATATTCACAATTCAAAAGTATCTTTTAAGTAGGAAGTATTTAGGAACACTCAGCATCAGAATTATGCATTTTAACCAGTTTTTACATATTTTTCTCAACACTGTTTACAAAAAATGTACAATTTTTCATGTTGACATACACTTCTGTTTATTTATGTTTCGCATCTTAATTAAATAATATGGTGACCTATACATTTTTGCAATAAATGGAAAGTTTAAAGTTTATGGAATGAAAATAAATGCAGTTTTTGTACTTTGAACCTATGAAATTGTGAGGGTGGAAATTCCTTAATGTCCAGGAAAAAGGTAATGACCTTGACATGACCTTGCTTCTAATATCAAACGGTCAAATTTAATCTCACTGATACCATGACTTTGTGATATTGTCCTCTTGATTCTGTGAAAATTCCAGTAATTTTTAATTACAATAAATGTGAGAAGAATCCTACCTTAAGTTTATCATAAGGAATAGTTGAATAAAGTGCATAGATGAGTCATGCGTTTTAATGGTATTGACTTTCAAAATATTGTGATGTTCAGATTTTCTGTTTTAAAGAAAGTTCCTTATAGCTTTGAGAGGCTACACGTGTACATGTATGATTCACACACATATTGAATAAAGCACATCTGTATGACGTTTCTCTTTTTAACATCAGTAGATATTTTTGTGTGGAGTAAAAATTGGGACTGGTGGAGTACTTTTTTTGATTGACATTCTTTCACAGATATTTTTTTTTTGAAAAAAAAAATGAAATGTACGAATGTTTGAGTAGTTTATCAATGTATTCTTCCGCGTGGAAATACAAATATAAACAGAGATTTATTTTTTTCCGTCATGACGAAAAAACTGTTCCAGAATTTTTACGCATTGAGTGAAACAAACTCACTAAAACGTGTCATTTATATATAGAGACAAGAGCGAGTGTTCTATTTTTATATATATAAGAGCTTGCACGAGAGATTTCACTTCAATTTCTTAATCCGTTTCCTTCCTGGTCTTTAAAATATAAATCTTCCTCTATTCAAATTTTTTTCCAATAAAGTATTTTTTTATTAATGGCTATTAATTCTCAAGCAGAATGAAAAAAAAAAATATATTAAGTGTATTTTATGCTACATGGGAAATGAAGAATAAATCCGATTAAAAATAAACCATTAATTTAATTTCGAACCATGTAAAGCATGGATGGAAATACGATATACGTTTGTGAAACACTTACATGTATCTCCTCCCACCTCCCGGTATGTACATGTATATGACAGCTTATGGCGAAGTTTCAAGTTTCTCAAATTTAAGTTAAACTCATGGGTCAAAAAATGTTGTTATTCAAAGAAAGAACTTGTTGAATATAAAAGTCCAAGCGCCAACCGTTCAAAAGATTATGTATATGACTACTGCATTGTATAATTATGATTTCTTTAACTGCGTTTCGGTACTCTATTCTTTCTACAATATAGGACAAATTTGAATTATATTTTAAACTACAATTAAGTATCCTAAACAAGATACAAATCCTATAATTTATTTCAATTTTCTCATGATTATTGACTTTTTTGAACATAAAACCACATTTTCTCTTGCAGGCTGATTTGTTTAGTTTATTTTTAAAATTTGAAACACGTTTTTTCTCCATCTTCATCGTGGGGAGTGGAGCAAATCAGGAACCCTTGGTTAGCGAAAATTATCAGGGGTGTATCAAGTAATTTAACTCTTTTTTTTGGGGGGGGGGGCTCAATAAGTTGGCAG
>PRKT01000672.1:247689-265652 GCA_003671525.1 Saccostrea glomerata
GTTTTGTTTTAGCTACTAATAAACACAGGTATAGTCGAACATTACAAAGTCCGTTATCTGTAAGTATGTACATGTATATAGAAAAGACTTGAATGTTGTTACATCAATTTTTTTCTGGAAGAGTTCTATCTAAACTATGATCTAGAGATTGATAATATGTTGTTTTATGTTCCTATACTCCGCATTCGGGGCCACTGAGCAGTGAGGGATCTCTATATCACTCCAACCCATGCCGTGACAAGGGGCCTGGGATTTAGCATTATGGGCCAATTGTATAATTCAGTGAGATCTGGTTAACTGGTTTTTAAACAACTAATTCATTTCCTTTGCTTCAACACTTAGCTATCTTATAGGATTTTGTTCTTGTAGTAATAATAGCTTAGAAGCAAAACTGCATGTTGTATTATTCCTATTGCAGTGTATTGTTTCATACTTGTTTCACTTAATTTTCAAACAATATTTTTGCAAAGGAAAACAATCAATCAAATGTTCAGTAATGTACTGAAAAAAGGTTTTTTATTATTAAATAACATAGAAATATATCAATGTTTTACACATTAACAAAACAAAATGTATACTTATTCTGATGAAATTCTACAGTTGTGAATAGCTTAATAATAAATAATATTTATGCACAAGACGAAATATTTGTTCTAAAGTCTGAAGTCACACAAAAAATAAAGCTTACACACTGAACATTAATGACTATTATCCAAAAATAAAGTAATCATGTTCCATTTTTAAAGATATCAAAATTACCTACAATTTCTTGGATTGTAACCAGATTAAGTTTACTACAAAAGAATCAGACTTTTTTTTCAATTAAATTCCAAGAAAATATAATTTTTTTGATTTACAATACCATAAAGTTAAAATTCTAGCAAGATACAAATTTAATAATTTATCCCAAAAATCAATAAATAATTTTATCCTAAAGTAATCTAAATGATTTTATGAAAATTTGAAATATGATGGTAACCACTGATGCAGAGGAAATTACTAGGGATGTTTAAATTAAGCAATCTAAAAACCATTACTTAAATGGCAAAACTGAATCCCTTCTAAAATTTCTGCTTTATATGCTGAATAACAGAACTGCTTTATACAAGCTTGGTGTGTGCATGCGAAATCAATTTTATGGATATTTTTAATAATTAATGGTGAAATTCCTGGTCTTATTAAAGATAAATAGGTAGTACATATCTTACCTGAAAATACCAATAAAATTAAAATGTATGCTAAAACCTGTTGTATATGTAATAATATGTTCTAACACCAACATAAAGATATGCTGAAAAAATTATGGCAAAAAATCAGTGATTGAACAGTGTGCTAAACAAAATAATTTACCTTACTGAGGGAAGAGATATTGTTTTCACAAGAATTTGTAATAATAATCATATTGTTCAACTCTCCAATTTACAACATATATGTATACAACCAATACTAACATTAAATGTTTTGCATATCTATCAATACTTTATAATATTACTCCTTCATGACAATCTAGTCAAAATTTTCCGTTCCTTTTTCTCTCATAAAAAATACTTTTGACAATCTAACTTTTTGCCTTACCCTTCTAGTTTCTTATCAAGCTCAAAAATGTACATGTACTTTAGAAAATATTTACTAAAAAAATTACATCATTTGTACCTTTGTGCACCCAATTTTGTCACAAAACATTTTAAAATAGAAGAATGAATAATCAACCTCTCTTAAATGCGAACTTTTCCTCTTCGTCAATATTGCACTAACAATGTACCTGTTTCAGTTGTAAAGTCAAACCTTGTATTCAAGCAGTCGTTTGAACAGAATAAGGACACAGAGTACAATTTTCAATTCAAACAAACTTTTTTCCTGCAACTCTAAAGTCCTAAGGGAAAGCTTAATTACAGCTTTGTTCAAAATACACCAAATATAATTACATTTTGTTTTGGAATGGTTATTCAATTGTTATGATTTATGATCAAATGAAATTCAATACAAGCATCAAAGCATTCAGCTACCAAACTGACTCAATACATCGATAACCAAAAAAAAAAAAAAAACCATACTGAAGCTACTGCATACAAGTTGTATTTCCCATTCTGTATAATTGCCACTTGCATTCCTATCAAAATAACTTTCAATACATTTCTACTTTTGCCTTTACACTTAGACTTCAAAAAACATACATACTCCATACAGTTTAATATACATATTTTGCATTATTGATTTATTTTAAAAAAGCAACCAAAAAAATACATCCAGCCCATACATATATACATAGTGTAAACAATCACGCAAATAGTTTTGTATCAAATAATACACAACATTCAATGTCTCTAACTTAGTTTGTGCTAAATACCCACGATAAAACTGTATTAGTTGAATCTTCATCTGTTTGGAAGGTTCACCGACAAGCAAAGGGCAGTAACCCTGTTTTTTTTCTGTCAGAAAACTTTTTGAGTCTATCAAGTCTTTTGTTTGTTGTCCATAATGCATTGGTATTTTATAAAGGAAAAAAACTGTTGTCTACTCCTGCATGTTGTCTTATCGTCCAGATTTTGAGTGCTGTATTAGCCACTGTAATGTAATATCTGCAAAAAATAATAATAATGCTAAATAATCAAAACAGTTCTTTTTTTAAGTTCTTATAAAAAAAATACACATTGTGTCATTTTTCGAGAAACTATTGCAAATGAATTCATTACATTTGTTCATTAAATACATTAACTTACTAATAATTTACATCTAGAAGTACTGTATGTGTACCCGGTACTTAAAATAGGGGGCTTTATATTTTAGCAGCTTTGAAGGTACAGACAATGCTGCACTAATTCATGAATACCGCTAAGAAATAATTCATAAGTAGAATATACAGCACAAACCATATGTAGTGCTAATTCATGATTACGCCAACAACTCCATATCCATTGATTGCACTAAATTTTGAATATGCTAAATTATGTACACATACAGTAATTATTTACTTCCCAATATTTTTGGTACAGGTATTCATAGTACACATTTACTTATCAATATTTCTGTATTTACATAATATATTTATTTCAATTTCCATATCTTCTGTGTTTACAGTAAGTACATTTACTAACCAATATTTTCTTTTTCTTTACAGGATATAGAATAACAACAGATTTCTCTGTCCTGAATGGCCGATAAATTCCTGAAAAAAATAAAAGGAAAATTTATGTTAACAGTATATAGATAAGTTCACATCAGATCATAAACACATTCATTATATTAAGAAAAAATGAATTTTATTACTGTAAATCACATTTTATTCGCGAAAACTATGAGCTCGCGAAAATTACATTCTCCTGTATAAAAGTATTTCTTACGATTATATAGAGGAAAACAACAATTCGTGAAAAATATGTCTTGCTAATAATGAGTCAACGGCTATCTCGCGAAAATAAGTTGTCGCGAAAATTTAGTGATCTACAGTACATTCCTTAGTTTGGCCTTGGATATTTATAACATTCATCATATTTTACCAAAATTGAGAAATGCTTAGAGAAAATAAAACTTACATTCTTTCTATTAACTCCTTTTCATCTAGTGCCCCTGGTAAGTCCCTTTTGTTGCCTAACACTAATACTGGAATACCCTGAAGCTGGGGTTTGTCTAGCAGGTGATGGAGCTCATTCTTTGAGGGTTCTATTTTATCATGATCTGCAGCATCTACCATGTATCTACAAATGAAAAGCCATAGATTTTAGCTCACTTGTGGTAAAAACTCAGGCTAGCTTTTAATGATCACTTATTGTCCAGTGATTGTTCAGCCGTCCGTCTGTCCGTACCTCATAAAATGAGGTCATAAAATTTTTATGGGAATCAATTTCACAACATTTCAAAAATCTGAGAAGGAAGGCATGCTAATGTTTAAGTTCCTCGGGTGAGCACTGTGGCAGCTGACCCATAGGCATCTTGGTTAAATTGTATTACAGCTATTGTCATGCAAAGTTCTCAAACTCCTCTCATGAACATTAACTTATTAACAAGAATATTGTTGACTTTTGCACCATAAACTGAACATGCTCAAGAGAATTGTCAATTGTTGTATGACACAATGTAAGTGAGTCACATCATGCTGAACTAAATTCAGTTTGATTGTTCAATATATCCTTCAAAGTAGACTTCCTCCAAAGTATCATAAACAGGGAAATTTTCACCCCTTTCGCCCTACCCTCATAAGGGCGAATTTAAAACAGGCCAAATTCAAAGAATACAGTATAATTTCTTAAACAAAACTATAACTGGGTGAATTTAAAAGAGGGAAAATTGTTTGGAAGTGTGAAAGGGTGAAAATAACATGGGGCGAAAATAATCCTGTATACAGTATTGAAATACTCAATTCAAAAGGGTAGAAACTTACACAATAGCATTCACTCCACGGCAGTATCTCTCCCACATTGTTCTGAATCTTGGTTGTCCACCAATGTCCCACAGCTGTAAGAACATTTATTCAACAATTTCACATAATATGTTTAGTATTATCATGCTAAAAATACAAAAAAATTCAACAGTGGTCAGTGATGATTATCAGTGTTTAATTTGTTTACCTTTATTGTGACGTTTCCTTTTGTAATCTTTCTCATATTAAAACCAACTGTGGGAATCATATCTTCACTGAATTGCCCAGACTGTGAAAAAAAAGTACAAATACCATTATTTTAGTGACAACATGATTTAAGTTATACATTTAAAATCATGAAAAATAATTGTGATATATAAACAATATATCATGCATACATGATACATTTTGAAATCTCTCAGAATGTGAGAAGGGTATATAATGCAGCCTCTATACTGAACAGTTTGCGTAAGGAGTATTTCCCTATTGAAGAATCAACATGAAGCATTTCCTTTTCATGCTTTCATTGAATTATGTAAGTATTAAAACCACATGTTTAAAGATCAAAGTGGAAAAACTGAACATCTGGCATAAATTCTTTTTTCCAGATCTATAACAAATTTTAATTCTGGTTTCATGTTTCTGACTTGAACTTTTTTTTGATGTCAGATACTGTAACAGTGAAATTACAAAAAATATCACCACAGGAAGATAAGTAGGCAGTATAAGTATTAAGGGAGACCTGAAGATAATTGTACAGTTTTATATTTCTTCAAAATTAAGCATGCCAAAAAAGTGCATTATTTTGGCTTGGGCTGACTCAGCATAGTAGAATGCAAATCAGATACTTTATAAAAAATAAATTTACAGATGATGCTAGAACTTTCCATAAATTAGAATGCAACTAGAAATATCTATTCTTAAAAAACATATATTTAATTTATCCTCATCAATAAACTTCACAAAAAAATCAGATTAAAGCTAACTTGGAAAAATGACTGTGCCTGGCATCGGCCTTTTTAAAAATGAAATTCAGAGGCCCGCATTTGTACCTGCCAAATGGGATCATGATATTGTAAATTGTTGATGGCATTGACAAGTATGTTGACTTGTTTGAATGCAAACAGGTGAAAGAAACTATTCTGTAAGTTCTCTTGCTGGTTTTTAGACCACAGTTAAGTAAATCCTTTATTTTTTCAATATTTTTTTTTCATGTGGAATGGCAATGGAATTTACAAAATTAATTGATATGGATGTCGCCTGGATAGCTCAGTCAGTTGACCTAACTAGTGATGCAGTTGACCTGGGTTCAATTCTCAGTGCAGCCATACATTATATCCTTTCCTGTAACAGATTTGGTGCCATTGAACACCCCAGGAACTGCAGGTGAATTCCTACTAGGGGGCTAATGACAACTTAATAGGGTTGCGTCTTTGAGAGTGAAAAACATTTTAAGGAGGGTGGAATTTCCAGTAATGGTTTGGGTCATGGAAATTTGACTGGATAGACCAGTTAGTTGAGTGGAGTGATGCAGCGTCCTTGGTTCGATTCACGGTCCAGCCATACATTTTCTCCTTTCCTGTTACACTTGTAATACTTGTGTATTTGTACATGTATTATCTGAACTTTCAAAATGTGCATAATTCAAGACACAAAATAATTCATCAATTTTTATGAAAAAAAAGACATAAAATGTAAATCCATTCGTTACATATTTTAAATGACATAAAACCAGGATTAAAAATAATTATCATTTGTAGGCGGAGTTACACACTTACAGCTATGACATTAACGAATGTTGTTTTCCCTGAGTACTGGAGCCCGACTAAAGTTAATTCCATCTCTTCCTTCCAAAATAAACTTTTGAACCAATCTAAAATTCTCTGAAATAGGGCTAACATTTTGTCTCTTTAACTAGATGCCCAATCCAATATTTATTTTCTGATGTTTCTTCCTGCGACACACAGACAGATTAATCACATGACAAAGGGCAAGGTCATAACACCTTTCTTTTCGAGTTTGCATTAGACAAAACGAAAAAGGACTCTACACTCTGTAGTCCTTTTAAAATAATTTATCATGTTATTTGAAGGTCAAATCTACCAGCATATTAGTCATAAAATTTAAAATGTAAAAGCTAAATTATCAGGGTTATTTTTTTCAAACAGAGTATAAATTTTGGTACTTAACATACAAATCGTAAAAATATAATCATATCATTTTGTGCAGACGAAATCGCATGTGACAGGAACATCGTTACTTCAGTCAGGTGAACGGGGAGGGATAGAGAAGTAGTATGTTGTTCTTCGTCTGTTTTCTGTCTTTCTTTGCTGCAATTTTTGCAGATACTCCAGCAAATTGCACATACGAAGATGTTCAAGGAAGATGGATGTTCCAGGTTGGAAGCAGGGGTCATGACAAGACCATCAAGTGCGATTCAGAAGCGTCAGGTAAACTGGAGAAGTGATGTTGAATAATACTCACCAGTTGTTGAGTCACAGAACTTGAGTGAGAATTATGACACATATAGTTAATACATTACTACTGGACACTCCGATATCATAGCATTCATAGGGAATGTTGATTTAAGCAGAACTACAGCGTTGTGGTTTTGTATAATAGTCTTTGACCGTACAGATCCTGTTTATGCAAAAAAGGTGCAATTTACGGCGCAAGATTTTTTGCGCACTTTTGGGGAAAATTCTTCACATCAGCTATTTTTTACTCGGACCCGTATTCTAGACACATTCTTTAACCAATCTATATTTTTTTTATCCACCTCGAGCTCCCAACCCTTTTTAGTCGTCCCTGCAACTGATAAACTCACTATTAGAATTGGCTGTTGGATTGCTGAAAATTTACCTCAAGCGACTGCAAGTTATATATCACCTGTAGAGACGACTATAAAGGATTGGAAGGTGGATAAAATATACAGATCTTGGTTAAAGAATGTGTCTAAAATTATGGAGTGAACGGTAGTTGATTGACCTATATGCTTGGAAAGTGGAGAATTTCTCCCCAAAAGTACGCAAAAAATCTTGCGCCGTAAATTGCACTTTTTTGCATAACAGGATCTGTAGCGTTATGGTCAAAGACTAATATACAAAATCATAACGCTTAACAATTCTGCAGCTATATGAAACAACCAGAGATTTTTGATATTTTCACTGACAATTATGTTTTTAATTATTTCAAAATAATAAATATAGCTGATCAAAATATATATCCTAGCTAGGTGATTGTAAAATCTTATCATTTTGAACAACTGAACACAGAAAGTTAATGTTGATTGAGACATCTGCATGACATGCAGCTTAGAGATTTGGTGAATTTTCCTCAACATTTCAAGTTTTATTCCTGGTGTTAATTCATTGGACAGAGTACATCAAATCAATTTGTGTACTTTTAAGCTCCATATATATAAAGTAAATACCTCCATTCCATCCTTTTTCCAAAAACAGAAAATTAATTTGTATTCAGTTGATGCTAGAAGGAAGCATACTGTAAAAGTTGTATGTATTGATGCAGGTTTTTTGTTTAAAGATATATGACTTGTTGCTATGAGAGCCATTGAGAGGTTTACATCATTGTCATTAATGTTTAAGTAGTAAAATTGTTGATGCAGCTTTCTTTTTCTCACAGCGGAATCCACTTTTTATGTGACCTTGAAGTTTCCTGATGTGGCCATAGATGATCAAGGAAACACTGGATTCTGGACACTCATCTACAACCAGGTATGAGTTATCATGATTATAAGGAATTTAATATGTACATACAGTATAATTACATGTAACAGAAATATGTACACATTACATTTTGACTCTTTTCTCCATGCAGCCATAATGGAATTTTAAACAGTCAACATGAATTAAGAACCGGTGATGCCTAGTGGACATGTAATTATTTTGGTTGTAGTAATCAAATTCCAAAAATAGTATGATATTGTAAACTTTATATGATGTTGATCTGTTCAAAATTCTACCTTCCTGTTATCACCCTTAGATAATTAAAAAATGTAATTGAACTTGTGTAAACAGTATATTAACATGATAGTGCTTATTTACATCAGAGCGGGGGTATTACTAGTGAGCATTGGCTCACAGATTTCTTGTATTATATTAGCCGAAATTTTTAGCAAAAATTCTACATCTTATATTGTTGAATTTGGTTAAATTGAGCATTGCCAGAAATTCATTTCATATTGGAGATTATTGTTATCCTTGAAGACTTTCTAGGCATTACAAAATAGCAAAAATTATTTGTGGCTAAGATTAAATACTGATTATTTAATTTGGAAAATTGCTAAATTTTTGGCTCACTACAGTGTATAAATTTCGCTTTAAACTGTAATTGCTAAGAGACATGTTCTTAAATTTTTCTTTAAAAATTAATGTTACAAAGAATTATAAACTAGGAATAGCTGTTGAATAGCTTATTCCAAAAATAATTATTAGACCAGCAATTTCTTGTCATTTCTTTCCAGTAATCTAAATTTTACTTAGGTATAGTTTGAATTCTTGCTGATGGTCATTTCTGCTTTAACACAGTCCAAACCATGCAGCTATCTATTGCTTTAGTACCTAACTTTTCTGTTTAATTTTCAGGTGTAATGAAGAACTTATGATGATAAATCTGATCAAGAATGGCCCCATGGCAGTCTCCTTTGAAGTGTATAATGATTTCATGCATTATAAAGGAGGAGTCTATGTTCACACAGGACTCCTGGAAAAATTCAATCCATTTGAGATCACCAACCATGCGGTACTGCTGGTGGGGTATGGAGTGGACGCCGCCACTGGGGTCAAGTTCTGGACGATAAAGAACTCCTGGGGTACAGGCTGGGGGGAGGACGGATACTTCAGAATCAGGAGGGGCACTGACGAGTGTTCTATTGAAAGCATTGCTGTTGAATCATTCCCCCTATACTAAAACCAAATGTGTTTGACCACATGTCTCAATTTTATACTGTTTGATAAAAAGAAAATCCTGTCTTCCTTACTTAGTTTAATACATGAACAGTCAAAACAGAATTATGTGAAAGTATATTTTAAATTATAAAAATCAAAATTTATGTCAGTTAAAATGATTTGCTCTCAAACTAAATAATATCAGAACTACACTATTTATCATAGGTCATGATATTTTAGTGTTAAAAGTGCAATAGAACCAAGATTTGTGCTCATGAAGTTCAACTGTGGAGGTAAATTAATTTGCCGTATGTGATTTGAAGTATTTTTATTTAATACAGCTGTGATTTTATATTGATATTTGATTATTTTATTTTTTCTACTTTTTTCATTTACATTCCAACAATGCATATTAATGCTGTTCATTTTAAGTTATATCAAATGAATTATAAATAAGGTACAATATTATGACAATTTAAAATCAATTCAAATACAGTGTATGTTGTACAGCCTTTTTATTTGTAATAGTGCCTTAGCAAGTCTGTGCTTTATACTTTTGAATAAATGGAACTGTGTATTGCATTAAATGTTGAATTTATGCAAAAAATTCTTTGAGTACTATCTATAATTGGCATTCTGGTATGTTTCCCGGTTTTAGATTTAATTTCTTGTATTGCGCTTCATATAAACAATTTTGATTGTAAATTTAATTATGGTATATTTTTCAGAATTTTTCTAAAATACTCTATTTATATAAATAAATACTTCTTCATTGCATAATTTTTTGCTTTTTAAAATACAAGAGGCCCATGGACCACAATGCTCACCTGAGTAGCTTTGGCCATGCTGTTCTTCACCAGATTTCCCCCTTGTAGTACTTTGTAATATGTGGTCTCAACCTACCCTTTTGGGTGAAGTTTGACAATGTAGAATCTACTACAGCAGAATGCTTCCAAAAGGGGTGATCAGAAAAGCTCACTTAAGCTTTCAGCTCAGGTGAGCTAAAAAGGAACCAAAGAAATGATTTTTAAATGCTGGCATATTGGAAAATGTTTTCAGAAATATGCACTGTAGATGCAATGCAATCAAATTGTTTGCTTGGTAAAAGAAGGTCCCAAGGATTTTGTTTCATCATAAATATTGAGAAAAGTCTTGCAATTTTACAATCATTTATCATGCTCTTTTCGCTCCCTTTATCATTGTTACATGCACTTGGTAATTTCATGGCAGTGTGAGAAAATGGGATATGTATACATGTATAACAAAACTTATTTTTAATTAATTTTGGACAATTACATGTATGATTCGTAACGTTATTCCGAGTCAATATTTGGTAACGTTGGACCAACGTTAATTTTGTACGACACTTTTTTTTTTGAAATGTCGACGTACGTAATGTACAACATTAATTTTAACATACCAATGCCAACTCATTTTCTAACGTAAGCCCAAAGTTGGCTTTCAGATCAAATTATAATTTTTACGTTTGTTCAACGTAAAATTAGTACAACGCTGTTTTTTGAACTGTAAACGTTTGCATATTTATTCCTGGTAAACGTTGGCATATTTATTCCTGAATATCATTGTCTTACAAAATCACATCCTGTGACTTATTTTTTCATTTTCCAGATTATACGACACTAGCTACAGATCTGTTGCTCTCCGGTCTGTCAATATATTTTTTTTCGGGCAACTACAGATCTGCAGCTAATCACTTGGTCAAATATTTTCCCCTTGAAAATTTATCACAATAATTGTATACAATTTTTCTCGTAATTTGTGGAACGAAAACTAACAGTATATTCCACATTACCCAGTCTGACTACAGCCAGCCCCAACTACTAGTATTTCACTTCGAACGCAGTGAAATAGTAGGGACTGACTTTAGTCAGACTGCCACATCACCATGACCACTATGAAATATTGCTTTGATATAATAATGTATTATATGTAAGAGTCCCCAAGTTAAAAAAAACTGCAGAGTTTTGGGAGGTCACATTTGAATGAATTCATTTTTCTTTTCTCGTTTTCCTAGGAACTAATGTCCCCCACAATATTAACTTCCATATGAAGATTAACTGTAACATCAGTTGGTCTCTTGGTACAGAGGGTTTTTCCATCCCGCCATTTCTTATTATTGTTGAGAAAGTCATCCTTCAATTAAATATTTTTTTTTGTTTAAATATTTAATCATTACTGGTAATTTAAAAGTTTGCCAAATAACAAATTCAACAACAATACTTGCATTTCAATAGTTAAAATTCATTATCGCGCGCCATCGAGATTCAGCTAAATTAAGGGTCAATGCATCGTCGGAAACCCACGGGTGATCTCGTCTTTACTTAAAGACGAGATCACCCGTGGGTTTCCGACGATACGTACGGGTGATCTCGTCTTTACTTAAGAAGGACTTGCAGTAAAATTTTGAATGAAAAGAATTAAGAGCAACAGCTATATGGTCATACATAATCTATTTAAATTACATGACAATACATGTATAATGTTTTAATAATATTATGGTTTTTGGAAAAGGGTTGCATTATTTGTCCTTATTTGATATAATCAGGATTACATATGTACTTTCAAAATTTTTATATAATTCCTTTTTAAAAAAGTCATTTCGAAGTTGACAAGGAATGTTGAATGCTATAATTAATCAATTTTCCATGAAATTGTTATAGAGCATCAAATTAAATATTTTATTCACTCGATTACAGGGATTTGAAGTTAATATTGGAGGAAGAAAATATTTTGCCTTTTCTGCCTATCAAAAAAATGGGAGTCATGTGACCAGCCAGTGTGGGAAAACATTGCCAGGGTGGACACACGATGTATTGGAGAGGAACTGGGCCTGTTTCCAGGGACAGAAAACCACACCTGTACCCCCAAAGTATCATGTCATTCCAGAGAGGCATTCTTCTGAGTATGTTCAATGTTTAAATTCTCACTTAGGATCCTAATAATAGGCTGCTATTTATGGGTTACAAAACATACATGGTTAAAGAAATTTATAGAAATACTTAACTCCCTGTAGCAGGATTATCCAGGTGCCAGGGAATTTCCCAATCTAAAATAGTGTAATACCCTGAGAATTTTTTTATTCCTGCTAAACTCCCAATTAAGAGAGGAACCCAATTTTAAATCCTTCTACTTTCTTATTGTCCCCTTCTATTTCAATTCTCAGGGACAACCCTGTCCTTGAAGTAAATCTTATTGCTTTTTAAATTTGTCTCCATTTTCTCCTTTAGACTTCTGAGACAATTAAAGTTCCGAACTAATTATGATTTCATTGACCAAATCAACCAGAAACAGAAGTTGTGGAAGGCTGTGGCCTACAGGGAAATGGAGGACATGACACTCGAAGATCTGGTGAAAAGAGCTGGTGGCAGGAAATCAAAAATTATTGGGTAATAATTAAGTGATCAATTTTTACAGCATTTACAGTAAAATCATGCACAAAGGGTCAGATTTTTAGGATTGAGGACAAAATATTGATCTGTCAAATTTTACATTTCGTGGGGGTTATAAAATTGGTGGGTCTGTCCAAAACAACAAAAACCCACCACAAAAATTTGTGATTTCACAGTAGTGAAAAGTATTTTTTTAGATTCACCAAATTCAAATAAATTAAAAAAAATACTTTCATTTCAAATGTCTTTTTGTATTCTTTTAATGATGCAAAAAATTTCCAAAATTCACTCTAATTTTTTGACATAAAAATAATAAAAAGACAGTTCAAATATTTTACATGTACAGTTGTATTAATTACTGCAGGTATTAAAGGTAATCGTATTTTAATTGATTCATCTCTCAATGGCAGGGTACCAAAGCCAGCTCCAGCAAGTGAAGAAGTAAAGAAAATGGCCAAAAAACTACCCGAGTCATTTGATTGGAGAACTACAGGATTTGTCTCCCCTGTCAGGAATCAAGGTCTGGTGCTCTGATAAATTCATATCAACATCAGAGTGATCTTTATTATAAGTTCAAACATGACAAAGACTAGTGCTGAATGCCTTAATTGTAAATCCTATGTAATTATACTTGTTCCATTGTAATATAGATGTAAAAATAAAGTACCTGTTGATGATGTGTTGTAGGGGGTTGTGGTAGCTGCTATGCCTTCTCTTCTCTGGGTATGAATGAAGCTCGCTGGAGAATGAGAACCAATAACACCGAACAACCAGTGTTCTCCACACAAGACATTGTAGAATGCAGCGAATATTCTCAGGGTAATCACAGTTCTCTCTCTTTTATATCAGTAAAAGATAAAATAATGTACATGTATTTGTGAAAGAAATAATATTCATTTAATAGTGTGTTGGATCAACTCTCAGGATTTTTTTAATTTTGTATACCATAGATGAGTTTATTTTTTAAGGTATATGATGACTTTGAAGTCAGTTTTCTTTTCACAGAGTAAATTATATTTCATCATACTTATTCTTGTATACATGTAAACTTTCACAATTACACATACCCTTTTCAATTATAGGGTGTGACGGTGGATTCCCTTACCTAATTGGAGGGAAGTATGCGGAGGACTTTGGACTTGTGGAGGAGAAATGAAATTCCTCTCTATTCCATGAAGAATTTCACCAGTAAAAATTAACCCTTTTACATTCCCCTTTTGATCCCGATACATAACCAAGTAGTCGTAAAATATTTATACATGTATAAACTAGCTATAGAGTACCATTTGGGGAAAAACGATGAACAAAAAGTTGTAACGCGCTTAAGCGGCAAAGGGGATTCTATGATTAAGCTAGAAACGTTGTAATATTTGTTCACATTGTATTCATCTTTCTTAGTTACACCATAATATGTGTCATGTTTTAAGTCCTTTTTAAGGTATACTTTGAGTTTGATAAATTACACGTGTAACTAGATTATTTGATTTTACCTATAGTATGATATACCGGAACTAAATAGACACTCGGTATGCATGGACCTATGGTAACCTGTTTTGTAGTCAAGTATGTTATAAAAAGAAAGTATTTTTTAAAAGAAAGAAATAACCCTTTTGCAGTCATAATTATGTACATCATATTTTGTGATTTTGACAATTAAAAATAATTATTTTTCAATAATCGCGAAGAAAAAACTATGAGACAGTTTATCTTCACCGACACACACACAAATCCAAACACCCATTCCCACGTGTGCGTATTTTTACAAATAAAAATTAATTTTGATTAAAACTTTGATTAATTAAATACAAAATTACCTGATATAAGACAGGAAAGGATACCCAAGAGGACCACTTGAATGTGAACAGTCATTTTTTATTACCGATAAACTCTGTAATAAGAAGCTTGTCCACCTGTACTTCTTTTACTCGTGAATGTTTTATCTTTAAAGTTCTCTTTGTTATTATATAATCTTCCTAGGGGATTTCCAGATTTCTCTGTTGTCTATGAAATCCGGATAGGGCCATGAAGCTCACAATCGCACCGTTGAGTTGAGTTTAAGCTCGATATCGATAGTGCGGTGACGATATAATGCGATGACAACGAAGCGATGGTGCATAATGACGATGAATTGATAGTGCGACGACGATGATGCGATGGCGCACCAATGCGTTGACGATGAAACGACAGTACGATGACGCAACAGCGATAGCAATGTTGTGATGGTGCAATGACGATGGCGCGGTGATACATGCACTATGACGATGAAGCGATGTTCACTATCGCTCTATCATGGTATCGCAACGTCGTCATCACATTGTCGTGCCAGCACCATTGACCCCATCGTCGGAAACCCACGGGTGATCTCGTCCTTAAGTAAAGACGAGATCACCCGTACGTATCGTCGGAAACCCACGGGTGATCTCGTCTTTAAGTAAAATGTAAAAGGGTTAATTTTTACTGGTGAAATTCTTCATGGAATAGAGAGGAATTTAAACATTTGAGAAATATGTAATTATCTATGACCAAGCATGCCTTTTCGGCAATGCATTTGATCTAACGCGTTTTCAGTAGTTTTTAGGAAACGAAGAAAATATAACAAGAAAAGTGAGACGTTGAATGTTTGTTTGCATTAGTCTTAAAAGCAAACAAACCTTGTGATAGCAACAAGGATGTGAAGATAACAGAATGGGTAACATGGGTAACCTGTCCCTTAAAGTTCATATCGATTTAAATTCACGCAAATGCAGTGTAATCTAATTTGCCCCCAATTCCCTCCCCCAATGGTCATACACGGACTCTCCGACCCCAAATATTTTTATACAAAGAAAGCTTATTTGTTTTTAACTCTCTAAATAATAAATATCCCAAGATTCATTTTTTTTGTCGAGGATTTCTCTTTTCTATTCAATGTGTTAACCTCTAGTCTAACCCTCTCCCTCATAATCATATACACATATACTTACAAGTCATGCACGTTCAAAGTAAGAAATTCGTCAAATATCACACCTCCGTGGTTAATACTTTAAGCATACCAGTTAAATAAGATGAGTTTGATCTACCTTCTTTGTACTGAATTCCCTGATAAAATTCTGACAAAGATACTAGTATACATGATGTATATTGCTGGGTCAAGATAACCCAGACAGGCTACTGACAAATAAATTGATGTTACAGGGATTTCAACAAAGTAAGCATTTGCAATTTTTTTTTTTATATAGTGGCATTGTAAGCAAATATTATATATCATTGGTTCATCCCCCCCCCCCCCCCCCCCCCCCCCCCCCCCCCCACCCCCCCCCCCCCCCCCGCTCGAAAAGTGAAAGGGTATATACATGTAGTAATCGGGATGTCCGTCTGTTACGCTTTGGGATACTCATCTTTTACCCGCAACTGCAGGAGTCCTGGCTTGCCACTGATTAAATTTGATGAGATTTTCACAGAAACTATGCTACTTAGTGCCCTTCTGCACCCTCACTTTTAGTTTTTGATCGAACACATACTTCGGGTTTCCATAGCAAAAACATGGACACTGTCATTATAACCCCTCCCCGCAAGCTTGAAAAATGGGAGGGTATATAGTAGTAGATATCATTTAGTGAGCTCAGCGCTCCCAGAACCTCGCAGCTCTAGTTTTATACATATTATTAGGCCTTTGCTTTTATACTGAATTTGACTACAGAATGTTTAGTCTCTTGATCAATACTTAAAGGAATCACAGCGGATGTGCAGACACGTAGCAACAGTGGGTGGGGGCGGCATGAGGGCCTGCCTTTTTTTTCCCAAGCAAACTTTTTAATATTCAAATTGGTCATTGAAAGGCCGGTTCGCCCCCACGTTCTGGTGCGGCAATATGAAATAAGGGTAAATACATGTAGGAGTATTGTATGAAAACAAGAGGCCCACGGGCCTTATAGGTCACCTGAGTATCATGCAACAACTTTCAAACAATTAAAATTGGTTCATGTTTTAAACCAGAGGCCATGAAATTCACAATTCACAATTTTGAAAGAGGCACCATTGCTTGTCATTTAAGAAATAAACAACGTTATTCAGTGAACATGGCGTTATGAATAGCAATAGTTGCTCTGCTGGCATATTCCATGATGCGCGCTAGCGCATCATGGAAAATATGCCAGCAGAGCTATTGCTATTCATAATGCCACGTTCACTGAATAATCGTTGTTTATTACTTATATTTGCATTCTTTGATTTTTTCAAAAATATCAGAGGAAATCCTGACTTACATAAAAACATACGGCTTTAAAATCAGTACACCTGATCAATGATACTTTTATCTAATAAATCACAAACAATTATAAAGTATTACCCTCTCAAACACAGTTACCTGGATACAAGCAGCGCCGTCAACACATTCTCTTAATTTTTGTTTTGATGCAGTTGTGACGTCATCGATCAACGTTATTGAAAACCCCTCCAACAAAAATCAACGATTTAACACTATGATGAAAAATGATAATGCTTTTATAATGATTATTACTCCAGAATGCTTTTCTATTTTTTTTTTAGTTCTTCTATTTATTTTTAATAGCTGAAATTATTCTTGAAGTCGATATACTAGTTATACTAGTTTTCTGAATGTTATTACCCAAGTGTGAAGAGTTATCGTTCTTCGAACAAATATGCATGATACAAAAAATAAAAATAGGGCAGTTTTCTACAATTTTTGAAAAGTTTTATCATACAATTAAATACATTGACCAAAATTGAATTTTTAAAGATATAAATCAGCAATTTTAATTATTCTGAATTTCTTTTTTCCTAAAGAATATTATTAAAAACTTATTTTTATTCCTTTTACGAAAAGTTTCATATATATACTTCTCGACACACGAAAAAGTGTAATATAGGAAGTGTTCTAGAGGAATTTGATAGAGCAATTTCTCTCTTAGCAAAAAAAGCAATTGCATCTGTAGTCCTATGAACGCAATTGATGACCACATGTTTAGAGTGGGAGAGAGCAGTGGATATGCAAATATAATTATAAATTTAGCATGCTTACTCTATTTACCCAAATACCCAGATGTAGATCAGAGTAACAAAGAGAAAATGCACTTCCACTTTATAACCAGTTGTACACCTCATCCCAAAGGAACCACTGACCCTGGGGCCACATATTTCAAAATTTTGCAAATTTTATCATAAAATGGTTGATTAAACCTAAAGAGCAGATATCAAAGCATTAATTTATTTTCAGACTATGAAGCCCCCCCCCCCCCCCCCCCCCCCCCCCCCCCCCCCCCCCCCCCCCCCCCCCCCCCCCCCCCCCCC
>PRKT01000672.1:267275-279008 GCA_003671525.1 Saccostrea glomerata
ATAAATACCTAGTATTTTGCTTTTTATAGTGTCACGGGGATGGGGGGGTGTTATAGTTAATTCAGCGGATACAATTTATTCTCCCTCTTTAATGTGATGAGTCAAAATTATAAAATACATGACGTATATTTAAACGATTTTTGAAATTGTTCATATTTATAAAGATATTCAACACTTTAATCTTAATGATGCTGGACCAAAATTTTAAACAAAATGATTTTTGTACTCCGAACTTTTTGAAATCAGGCTTTTGAATTAATATCCACCTCTTACAGTTTTCTTCAGGGCCAAGGTTGATTAAAAAAAATTAAAGAAACTTATTTTAGAAAAATTACCTTCAGAGTCTTCTTATAAAATATTTTTCGAAGGTTATCGCCACTCCACTGAAAACGCATCAAAACGTCATAGATGACGTCATAGAATTGTTCTTTTCCTATCCAAAGAAGGGTGTGGGTGGGTTCAGTCCCACAACCTCAATCCGTAGGAGGAAGCTGTGCACAACATAAAATATAACACAATTTTACATGATATTTTTTTATACAACAACAAATAATTTCGAATTCTGTATGAAAATAACAATTGCTTTCTTTACTATAAATTTTAAATTATAATTATAAAAGTGACGCAGGTCCTATGTATTCAAAAAATAAACTTATTTTGTGAACTTTACGTTTCATATAATTGTAGATTTATGAAACAGAATTTATCTTTTAAAGACCGCGGCTTTAACTTTTTTTAAATATACATATAGTCAGGGCTATTCATTTTATATAGCATAGACCTAGAGAAGTAGACAAGCTTACGCATGTACGCCTACAATTCCTCTAAAGAGAATGATCGGTGTAAAGAAAGAAATAGTTCAGAATGAAGTCATGAAATTTATTCTCGTCAATCTTCTCACCATCTTCGCTAGCCAAGGGTTTCCGATCCGAAATCTACTCTATAACGTTGTAGAGTAGAGTTCGGATCGAAAACCCTTGGCTAGCGAAGATGTCTTCACACTGACTGATTAACCTAAATTATGTATCAAGATTGCACAGAATTTATTTATAGCGTACATGTGTCTCATCAATAAAATATCTCTACTAAAGTAAAGAGATTACAGGCCGCAACAAAAGTGCGTACCCCCCCCCCCCCCCCCCCCCCCCCCCCCCCCCCCCCCCCACACACACACACACACCCTCACACGCACGAATAGGATTGGGCAAATTTCCTCTTTGTTTTGGATTGACAACTTTTTTTCAGGTGAGTCATTTTTTTTCTTGTTGGCCCCCAGAAAATTTTCAAAAAAGATGCTACGTCACTGAATTGTGAGCAGAGGATGTTTACTCCTCCTAGGTATTTGATCCCATCATTTGCATATCCGGGGTCCGTGTTAACATATTCAAGTACTCTAGATTACCAAGTTTTGGCAATATCTTAGGCTTATTTTTGCGTTATAGCTACTAATATTTCATATTTTAATGAAAGACAATCAAATTATCACGACTTCTAAGGATTTTTTAAATTTGTACATTTGTCATAAACTTGATGAAAAACAAACAAATTCAAAGAATTGTGGTCCCCCGCTTTCGGTGTCTTTGTGGGTGAGATGTGATTTTTTATGACATATTGTGTCTAATATGCACACCCTATCATATGTCATTTATTTAGAAATTATCATTGAAGTTAATATTTTTTAAAAAATAAGGTCAATCGTCAAGGTCAAGGTCAAGGGGTAAGAAATCATAGCATGCTCGGAATTATCTTGTCACAGGTAATCCGCATGTCAAATATGAAAGCCCTATCTCTTCTCAATATAAAGAACAAGATGTGTTTGTGAAACATGATGGCTTGAATTTTTCGTAATTGCAAATTAAATATATCATTATCTAAAGTAGGGTTTTTCTCACAAGAAATGCGATTGTGAAATACAAAATCCCTAGCACCATCTGTTCAAAAGTTATAGTTGAGGATAAAGTTTTGAAAGGTAGGTCAAACTCCAAGGTGAAAGGGTTTGAGTTGTAGTTTTCTTAAGAAAGGTCTTGTCACAAGTAATACTTATGTGAACGATGAAAACCCTAACCCTAACCGTTCAAAAGTTATTGCCAGGGTTAAAGTTTTTTAAAAGTAGGTCAACTCCAAAGTCAAGGTCAAAGGGTTAAAGTTCTTAGTATCCAATGAAAGGTTTTCTCAAAAGGATTACAATTATTATGTGAAGAAAAAAGCCTTAGCCCTTACCATTCAAAAGTTATGGTCAAGATTAAAGTTTTTTTCATAAGTACATAAATCTCCAAGGTCAAGGTCAAAATGTCAAAGTTGTTGGCATTCAATGAAAGGTCTTGCTACAAAAAAAAATTTGTGAAATAGGAAAGTCCTAGTATGTACCATTCAAAAATTGTGGCTTAGGTCAAAGTTTTTGAAAAGAAGGTCAAACTCCAAGGTCATAGTTCCTGATATCCAATGAAAGGTCTTTTTACAAGAGTTACATATATGAAGTACGAAACCCCTTGCCCTTACCGTTCAAAAATTATGGTCAAGTTTAAAGTTTCTTCATAAGTACGTAAATCTCCAAGGTCAAGAGGTCAAAGTTGTTGGTATACCATAAAAGGTCTTGCCACAAAGAATACATATGTGAAATATGAATGTCCAAGTATCAACTGTTCAAAAGTTGTGACCAAGGTTAAAGTTTTTGAAAAAGAGGTTAAAAATCCAAGGTCAAGGTCAAAGGGTCAAAGTTTTTGGTGCTCAGTGAAAGGTCTTCTCACAAGGATTACGTATGTGAAGTATGAAAGATCTAGCCCTTACCATTCAAAAGTTATTGTCAAGGTTAAAGTTTTTTGTAAGTACATAAATCTCCAAGGTCAAAAGGTCAAAGTTGTTGGCATCCAATGAAAGGTCTTGCTACTAAAAATACTTTTGTGAAATATGAAAGTTCTTGTATATATCATTCAAAAGTTGTGGCTAAGGTCAAAGTTTTTAAAAAGAAGGTCAAACTCCAAGGTCAAAGTTCTTGACATCCAATGAAAGGTCTTTTGACAAGAATTACATATGTAAAGTACGAAACCCCTAGCCCTTACCGTTCAAAAATCATTGTCAAGTTTAAAGTTTTTATAAGTACATAAATCTCCAAGGTCAAGGTCAAAAGGTAAAAATTGTTGGTATATCATAAAAGGTCTTGCCACAAAGAATACATATGTGAAATATGAATGTCCAAGTATCCACTGTTCAAAAGTTGTGACCAAGGTTAAAGTTTTTAAAAAGTAGGTAAAATTTCAAGGTCAAAGTCAACGGGTCAAAGTTCTCTGTGTTCAGTGAAAAGTCTTCTCACAAGGATTACATATTTGAAGTATGAAAGCCCTAGCTCTTACCATTCAAAAGTTTTTGTCGAGGTTAAAGTTTTCCGTAAGTACATACTAGTAAATCTCCAAGGTCAAAAGGTCACTACAAAGAATACATATGTGAAATATGAAAGTCCTAGTGCCTACCATTTAAAAGTTATGACCAAAGTAAAAGTTTGGAATTTTTGTGTTAAAGTTGGTCAAAAAAGTGGGTCAAACTCCAAGGTCAAGGTTAAAAGGTCAAATTTGGTGGTACCCAAAGAAAGGTCTTGTCACAAGGAATACGCATGTGAAATATAAAAGTCATAGCTCCACTAAATCAAAAGTTAAGGGCAAGGTTAAAGTTTTTGTGACGGACGGACAGCTAGACAGACTGACGGACAGACGAATGAGATTTAATGTCCCCTCGCTTTCGCGAAAGCGGGGGACAAAAATATACATGAATATGAGTATGAGTAAATTTTTTGCGAGAAGACTGCACTAGTCTTACCTTAGTTCTTTCGAATAAAATAAAAGTGATTAAAAATATTACAAACAACAATATTTTCTGTTTAAATTAGTTCACTAATCTTTTGATTTTTTGTTTTGAAGAAAATGACGCAAATGATATGTATTCCTTCAAAAAGGGAGATGATAGTATATTTTACTACAAATATTATTACTATGCAGAAGAGGCAGCAAAAAGTAAAATGTAAGTACACACCAATGCTATCGTGTGTCGAGTGGTGTCTGTAAACTATTTCAATTTTATTATTACATGTTATCATGAAAAAAGTCATTTTGCGGCAAACCTTTGTATCAACGTTTAAGTACTGCCTTATACAGTACATGACTTGTATATGACATACAATTTATATGTTTTCTACAATTAATTCATTATGAGAGTTTATAATAAACAGATACTTTAATTTTTAATTTTGGTTGCTTGATATTTTATTTTTGGACATTTTATATCCAGTCAGTGATCAGAGACTAGTTGTGACTTTCATTAAAACACACTCCAAATTGGACGTCAAACAACATACAATCAACCAGTCAGTCATACGAAAATGTAGGCAACTAGTAGAATGTTAGTCTCAGCGATAATGTACATTTGGAATTACTCAATAAGTCTTGGTAATCGTGTTTTTCCTTCTTATCCCCAGGAGTACAGGCGAAATAGTAGGACTTGTCGTCGGAATCATAGGGGGGTGTCTTGTGTTCGTGTTTCTCTGTGTTTGCTGCATTGTTTGGTGTGTCCGCAGTAGTGAACCCAGAGGAGCGCCCCCCGGGCGAATGTCAAACTTCAACCTGTCTCCACAGACTCGGAGGAGAGAACGCACGCTAGGAGAAGGTAGAATAATATTTCATTTGAGACAATCTTGAATAATTTTGCCACAGTTTTAACCTTCGATTTTTTGTAGTTCCAAGAAGAGTGGGTGAATTGAGAATTGTTCGAATTTTTGGAATTCGTGTGCAAGGACCGGAAGAAGGGGCTGCAAATCCCACAATGCCGCCAGATTACAGCGAAGTGGCGAAGAATCAACCGCCATCTTATGACGAAGCGACTTCTGGTGGAATAGTAAATCCAGGTTTTGGAATGTCAAATCCAAGTGATACGTCACATTTCCAAGATTTAAGAACAATCGACTCTAATGCATAATAGTCATGTCATGAGAGAGAGAGAGAGAGAGAGAGTGTCAAATCCAAGTGATACGTCACATTTCCAAGATTTAAGAACAATCGACTCTAATGCATAATAGTCATGTCATGAGAGAGAGAGAGAGAGAGAGAGAGAGATTATAATGCATAATATTTATGCCATTTAGGCATGTTAGGAGAGAGAGAGAGAAATCATGGTAATCGAATTTATGCAAATGCAATGAAGTATTGTTTATATTGTTTTGTGTTAACATGTTTTGAAAAGTAACCATGACACATGAACTTGACAGTTGAAAGTGAAAAAAAGGAAGACCCTTTTAAGAGCTCTACATTTCAGATTTCAGGACTTACAATTTCAGTATGAAGGTAGATTAATATTTCAGATAAGAATGGGGAGGAAATACTTTCTTGTCGGTATATTTTCATTTCTGGTTAGAAATTGCAAACTTATAACCTTTCTTACACATTATAAAAATTGATTTTTACAATTTTTGTGAATAAAATCACATCTGTGTAACAGTTTGAATAGTTTTATTTTCCTTTCAAACAATGACAAGGTACGATATCAAGGATAATTAGTAAATCACAATCAAGATTTAAATGTCACCACATGTTTTGAGTTGTGTGGTGCAGTTTTCAGCGTACGTATCAGTCTCTTAGAAAAAATTTAAAACCTAAGATTATTATCGGTTGGGTTCAGGTCTCAAGAAATCCTTTAATTTTAACTATTAAACTGATTGTTGCCATAAGAATATGTACTAAAAGTTTTTTATTCACAATTTCATACTTTTTTTTTTCAAATTATCGAACTGTGCTTTTAATACCTACATGTAGTTTACAATGTGAATTTAATTGTTTACATTTGAAGCTCAACTGTAAATACATGTAAATAAGGAATTTTGCTAGCCTTGTTCGCCTATCTTCTTATGTCTCCTTGAAAGTTATTGGAATTTTTAAAAGGCGTCAGATAGAGACTACAACAGATTAAGGAAATATCATTAAAAAAAAAGAAAGAATTGCAGTGACGTAGAATCGTTTTTGATAGGGGGAGCCAGAAATTTTATTTTCTTACCTGAAAAAGTTGACAAGCCAAAAAAAAAAGGAAACCCCAAAAAACAAAACATTGCCCTAAAACTCACGAAAGCGGGGGACAAAAATATACATGAATATGAGTATGAGTAAATTTTTTGCGAGAAGACTGCACTAGTCTTACCTTAGTTCTTTCGAATAAAATAAAAGTGATTAAAAATATTACAAACAACAATATTTTCTGTTTAAATTAGTTCACTAATCTTTTGATTTTTTGTTTTGAAGAAAATGACGCAAATGATATGTATTCCTTCAAAAAGGGAGATGATAGTATATTTTACTACAAATATTATTACTATGCAGAAGAGGCAGCAAAAAGTAAAATGTAAGTACACACCAATGCTATCGTGTGTCGAGTGGTGTCTGTAAACTATTTCAATTTTATTATTACATGTTATCATGAAAAAGTCATTTTGCGGCAAACCTTTGTATCAACGTTTAAGTACTGCCTTATACAGTACATGACTTGTATATGACATACAATTTATATGTTTTCTACAATTAATTCATTATGAGAGTTTATAATAAACAGATACTTTAATTTTTAATTTTGGTTGCTTGATATTTTATTTTTGGACATTTTATATCCAGTCAGTGATCAGAGACTAGTTGTGACTTTCATTAAAACACACTCCAAATTGGACGTCAAACAACATACAATCAACCAGTCAGTCATACGAAAATGTAGGCAACTAGTAGAATGTTAGTCTCAGCGATAATGTACATTTGGAATTACTCAATAAGTCTTGGTAATCGTGTTTTTCCTTCTTATCCCCAGGAGTACAGGCGAAATAGTAGGACTCGTCTTTGGAATCATAGGGGGGTGTCTTGTGTTCGTGTTTCTCTGTGTTTGCTGCATTGTTTGGTGTGTCCGCAGCAGTGAACCTAGAGGAGCACCCCCCGGGCGAATGTCAAATTTCAACCTGTCTCCACAGACTCGGAGGAGAGAACGCACGCTAGGAGAAGGTAGAATAATATTTCATTTGAGACAATCTTGAATAATTTTGCCACAGTTTTAACCTTCGGTTTTTTTGTAGTTCCAAGAAGAGTGGGTGAATTGAGAATTGTTCGAATTTTTGGAATTCGTGTGCAAGGACCGGAAGAAGGGGCTGCAAATCCCACAATGCCGCCAGATTACAGCGAAGTGGCGAAGAATCAACCGCCATCTTATGACGAAGCGACTTCTAGTGGAATAGTAAATCCAGGTTTTGGAATGTCAAATCCAAGTGATACGTCACATTTCCAAGATTTAAGAACAATCGACTCCAATGCATAATAGTCATGTCATGAGAGAGAAAGAGAGAGAGAGAGAGATTATAATGCATAATATTTATGCCATTTAGGCATGTTAGGAGAGAGAGAGAAAAATCATGGTAATCGAATCAATGCAAATGCAATGAAGTATTGTTTATATTGTTTTGTGTTAACATGTTTTGAAAAGTAACCATGACACATGAACTTGACAGTTGAAAGTGAAAATAAAAGGAAGACCCTTTTAAGAGCTCTACAGTTCACATTTTATGACTTACAATTTCAGTACGAAGGTAGATTAATATTTCAGATAAGAATGGGGAGGAAATACTTTCTTGTCGATATATTTTCATTTCTGGTTAGAAATTGCAAACTTATAACCTTTCTTACACATTATAAAAATTGATTTTTACAATAAAATCACATCTGTGTAACAGTTTGAATAATTTTATTTTCCTTTCAAACAATGAAGAGTACAGTTTTCAAACAGGGAAGTTTAACCTTTATTTTTTAATCATCTCTTACTATTAAAAGGATGAAAAAAAATCGAGATCTTCAAAATTTGCAACAATCTCATGTAAAAAATCAAATTATTCGTTTATGCACACATCAAAGTTTCTTCAGAGTAATATAATTATGTTTAAAAATATACATTTTTTGCTTCCATTGGGGGGTGGTTCCAATCTGCATTAAAACAGCATTTTGTGATAAAAATTCGTAATTCAAAGAAATATTCGATATCAAGGATAATTATTAAAGCACAATAAAGATTTAAATGTCACCACCTGTTTTGAGTTGTGTGGTGCAGTTTTCAGCGTACGTATCAGTCTCTTAGAAAAAATTTAAAACCCAAGATTATAATCAGTTGGGTTCAGGTCTCAAGAAATCCTTTAATTTTAACTATTAAACTAATTGTTGCCATAAGAATATGTACAAAAAGTTTTTAAATCACAATTTCATACTTTTTTTTTTCAAATTATCGAACTGTGCCTACATGTAGTTTACAATGTGAATTTAATTGTTTACATTTGAAGCTCAACTGTAAATACATGTAAATAAGGAATTTTGCTAGCCTTGTTCGCCCATCTTCTTATGTCTCCTTGAAAGTTATTGGAATTTTTAAAAGGCGTCAGATAGAGACTACAACAGATTAAGGAAATATTATTATAAAAAAAAAAGAAAGAATTGCAGTGACGTAGAATCGTTTTTGATAGGGGGAGCCAGAAATTTAATTTCTTACCTGAAAAAGTTGACAAGCCAAAAAAAAAAAAAGGAAACCCCAAAAAACAAAACATTGCCCTTAAAACTCGAAAATCCTGTTTCGTGGAGGTGAAGTGGGAAAGAGGCCAACTTTTACCAATGCCAGCCTCTCTCCCTACCAAAATATTTTTGTATACTGTAGTAAAAAAGTGGTGGGGGACCAGCCTTTCAATGAACATTTTCAATATTAAAAATATTTCTGGGGAAAAAAAAGTGGCCTGCTCCCTTAATTTCTTACCTGAAAAAGTTGACAAGCCAAAAAAAAAAAAAGGAAACCCCAAAAAACAAAACATTGCCCTTAAAACTCGAAAATCCTGTTTCGTGGAGGTGAAGTGGGAAAGAGGCCAACTTTTACGAATGCCAGCCTCTCTCCCTACCAAAATATTTTTGTATACTGTAGTAAAAAGTGGTGGGGGACCAGCCTTTCAATGAACATTTTCAATATTAAAAATATTTCTGGGGAAAAAAAAGTGGCCTGCTCCCTTAATTTCTTACCTGAAAAAGTTGACAAGCCAAAAAAAAAAAAAGGAAACCCCAAAAAACAAAACATTGCCCTTAAAACTCGAAAATCCTGTTTCGTGGAGGTGAAGTGGGAAAGAGGCCAACTTTTACGAATGCCAGCCTCTCTCCCTACCAAAATATTTTTGTATACTGTAGTAAAAAGTGGTGGGGGACCAGCCTAATTTATTTGTGTATTTAAGGATTGAAGCTTACTTCAATTTATGTTATACGATATAACATAACTTGGGACAGTTTACGCTTTTTTTTATTAACCGCTTCGCGGTTTTTAATTTAAGTTCAGCGTAGACAAAAAGAAAATCGATCCTACGAAAAAAGAGTTTAGGTGGAAGAAATATATGCAGCTTGAATACTTTACGTTATCTCCATTATTTCATCCTTTTTACAGTACCGACCGGACACAACCTAACACCAGAGCGAACCCGGAGCGGACCCCGGGTTCGCTTCCCGTGTTCGCTCGGGGTCCGCTTCGGGTTCGCTTTCAGAAATTTTGGGACCGCTTCGGGTGCGCTTTGGGTGCGCTCCGGGTTCGCTCGGGGTCAGCTCTGGGTCCGCTATAGCGAACCCGGCGTTCGCTTCCTGGGACCGCTTTACGCACTGATGCGTGAAGCGGACCCCGCTTTAATCTTACCGCCAGTAAGCCCCGCCCCTTGTATATTCCAATACAGTAATGGTGTTGTTGATCGATCATTGTTGTTTATGCGACGATGCGGACATGTACACTGAACATGTAAATCACTGATATAATGGAGAACATTGATAATTTTTTTCTTAAATTCAACTGTACATTCGACATAGATTTACATGTATATAAATAATTGATTTCCTTGATTTCTAGATCCCGAGAATTTCAAACTAATTTAACAGTGGGTTATAAGGCATTCATTTTTCTTAAGTTATAACCAGAAAACAAAAAAGAGTGTTGATAGATTTTCAGTATCGAATGGTGTACAAGTGAAACTGAATAACTAAATACTTTTTAAATTCATGCTTAAATTGTTAAAAAAGAAACATTTGCTATTCCTTACGTTTTGCTAAATCGTTGTTTAAATGTTTGCTAAACAACTGAATTATGATATCGCATCTATAATTTACATGTAACCTTTTGTACATCTGGTATATTTACATTTCATTTATTATAATTGTAGTTACACATTAAAAGCTCGTAAAAAATATGAACGTGAATTAGACCCAATGCCTGTTAATACTTAAAAAGATTATTCTTTCAATTACGTTACCAACTCTCGAACAACCCACATAACTATGTATTGTTACGCCTTTATTAATTATTTTTCCCAAATAATTAGTTCTACAGTTCTTAAACATTTTAAAATGTATAATAGATAATAATTCATATTTTAAAATATCCTTTCTATATTATTTTTATCTGATTATTCTTTGTCAAGTATAGTTACGCCATCTTGAAAGAATAAAACTATGTACGATTTACTAAATGTTGTGATTAATTAGCGTAATTAATTCGTTCAATTATGTAAATCGCCTTTCACCTGAGTATACCCCGATAAACCAGACTTATTTCAGAGCGGTCCAGATTTCTTTCTTAAAGTGTTTATATATATTTCCAATTCAACAATATAACTATGTAAATATATAATGTTTATAGTGCTAGTTGTTTTTGGTTTGTCTTTTTTCTTTGATCTTATGACTTAATAATAAACTTTTTCTTTGTCCCGCGGAAGGGACAGAGCGTCCCAAAAACTGTTGGTCATTCTAAGTGCTTTATATACATCTTCCTGTACATGTATATTTAAAAAAAATAGCTACAGCAGGCTTATAGAAAACAATTTGAGTACAATATTGGAAGGACGACTCATAGAAATTTAAGTAAGTCATCAGGCTTTATTATTAAAATCAAGTCTAAAAATGAGAGTTTACAGTTATGATCTCTCTCTCGTCTCGATGTTTCTTGTATCTCTTTATATTTAAATATTGGGCTAGTTAATATTCCTGAACTGTTAGTGTCTTGAGAAAATGAAATTTTACAATAATTGTTGAAGACCAACTATTTCTTTTCTCCTCTTTTTGTCAGTAAAATATTAATTGAAATATCAATTGATTTCAATTTCAATTTTTATGCATTGACTGATGTATTTACCCAATTTATTTACCAAATGGACTTTCAATACTGGTAAAAAAAAACTAAAGGAAATAAAAACGTAAATGTTCATGTATAATTCTACGTGGAAAATTAAAACATATAATTAATTAATTGCTTAAATAAAGTAAAGGAAGTAAATATATAAATATAAAATACAACCGGGAGAATTAAAATAAATAATATCAAATCGTATTTTAATCATCATAATAGATTTACACAGCACATTAACACGGTTTGCTTGTATGTAGCGTTTGGATTTATGTCAAATTAAATCAACACGTTCGATCTTATATCCCAATCGACAGATAAATATGCTATTTTGATTGGTTGACGCGCTGATTGGTTAATCGCTAATCCTGATTGACAGCTCCGTAAAGATATACCGAACCCGCGTTCGCTCGCTGGGACTGCTACTGAATTTGGGGTTCGCTCTCTGGGTCCGCCTCGAGTTCGCTCGGGGTCCGCTACGGGTTCGCTTTGGGTCCGCTCCGGGTTCGCTCGGGGTCAGCCTTAGCGGACCCCGAGCGAACCCGG
>PRKT01000673.1:0-40199 GCA_003671525.1 Saccostrea glomerata
CAATGAGCACACGTCGGATGTGACCGGTCGGCAGGGATTGCTCACTCCTCCATGACACCTGATTCCACCTCTAATTTTTCGGAGGTCCGTGTTTGCTCTGTGAAAAATAGTTATTTATTTTCTATATGCTTCCTATCCTGGATAATGAATTCTTTTTTATGTTTATGTTGTTGATAGTTCATTTCAATTACAATAACAGAAGTAGTTTTTTTTTTTCAGATAAAAATGGCATCACAGATGAAAGAAGACAAGACGGTATATCGTGATTATCCGGAAATACACAATTCAATGCATTGTGTGGTTTTTACTTTAAGAGCTGATAAGGCGATAAATTGCAAAGAAGAGTTAAAGGAAATTCAAATTATGCTTGAGTGCCTTGGTAATGAAACTTATATCACACAAAAAGACCCCCCTCTCTCTCTATCTCTCTCTCTCTCCATGTATGTAAGTTTGTGAGGGCTTATTTGTGATTGATTGATTGATTGTATATTGTTTAACGTCCTTCTTGAGAATTTATCACACATATGAACACGTCACTGTATACCGGAGAAGGGCTTCAAATTTAGACCTATACTTGGCACTGATAAGTTGAGCAGTGAGGGTTCTTTATTGTACCAGCGCCTAACTTGACACAGGACCTACGTTTTTAAGGTCATATCACAAAGACCCGTAACTTTTACCTCTATTGCCGAGCGCTTGGCGAAGGAGCAGTCATTATTTTTGTTTACGTCAAAGGTATGACGCGGCGCCACGAACAAGAATTGAACCCGGACCTCCCGATCATAAAGCGAACGCTCTACCACTAGGCTACCGTGACTGTTGGTTTATTTGTGTATGTAAGGGTTTGTACGTATGTGTGTGTTGAATTTAATATAACGAAATAATGACAGAAACATATGTTTAATTTTAGGTATTCCTTTGTGCATTTTGTTCACTGCCATAGACATGATAGAAGGGGCTTCTGATAAAGTGGAAGGAGTCTTTCTTAACAAAAATGTAGAGGATGAATGTAAAAGACTTGGTGAAAACCTCAATTTTGATTTTAAAAACATTTTACCGATGTCAAATTTTCACGACGATTACTCTCCAGAGGATTCTAAAAACACTTTGGCTCTTCTTAACCTGAAATGCATTGTTGACAGAGCTGTTGATCACCTCTACCAAAATCAATGCGTGGATAAGGATTTTTATGATTAGAATTTTGTTCTTTAATTGCTACTCTAACATGTGTTCAAATAAAAACAAACCTTTTCCAGATAAGTTTTTTCTCATTTTCTTTTTTACATTTTATATTGATATTCAATGCACCCCGCCCACAAAAAATCAAAAACTTATTTGATAGATGTAAGAGTTTTTCATTATCCAAAATAGAATAGAACTAGTATTGGTAGCATGGAAATATATTAGAGGGAATGTTTACCAGTTCTTTTGTCCGGGTAAAGCAAAATTATTGTTTATCATGAAAGATTCGCGGGTATGTTAAGGAAGCATATAAGTATTTTCTATGGAAATTTAGACTTTTTGAAGAAAATTTAGTTTAATAAATTACCAAAACCACTGATAAACGTAAACTGTTGTTTACTATTGCGTACAGATAAAAGCGTATTTAACGCAAAGACGTGCATCACCGCCATGGCATCACGTGACTTCTATTAATAGCAAAATTTTCCTTAATAAAAATACTTACAGAACAACAATACCACGGAGTTTGATAATTTCCTGGAGTATGTAACATAGCTGAAAAACATCTATTTTGTCTAAAAAGTGCTGCTAGAATCCCACTATCTTGTCCGTAAAATATTAATTCCATACATTCGCACGAAACCTTAACCTTTGTTTTGAATTTTATACATATGAATCGAGATTTTTCGTACAACCATGCTTAACTCGAGATTCTAGCAGCACTTTCAAAGTTTGTCAAAACGCAAACTTTCAATCTGTACAAATCGTATGTTTTGAAATATCCAGCTTATTGTTGTTCTGGTGCATTTTTTGGTCAAGAATGACGGATGAGAGGCCGACCGGGATACGTAATATACCTGACTGTCTTCGAAAGAGATTATAATCGATGAAAATAAATTAGCATACCTGTTTAATTAATTGAACTCCACATGAATTTATCACAATATTTCCGATATTTCCTTCTAAACTCCATTTTACGTATCTTTAAACATGCCGTCGTAGCCAAATTCTCTTTACACGACATGATCAATTTCCAAGTTACTAGATGTACACATATGACGTCATCGATAGTAGATTTCAATCATAATGACTGTTACAGCATAACAAAATAAAAACATCTCATTTTTGTTAATGTTTACACGTTTCTAATCATTTTCTATAGTTAAATTACAGCGCTAAATACCAATATTACGAAAACCTGATTTTTAAAATTGACGTCATCTTGTATACTCTGACGTCATAATGCAGCACTGATTTAGCCAAGGTAGAATATTTTGTATGCTTCCTTATTCCCCCTGCGTTTTTTTTTTTGCTTTCTGTCTCTTTTTCTTTTGTTCTTTTCAATTGTCATGACCTTATTTAAAGCCCGTAAAGAGATAAAAAAAGCTTTTAAAATAAAACTAAAAAGAGAACATTTTTTTCGTTGCTGTACCTCAATGGCGGATCCATTCTTGTCCGTAAACTTTTTGATGCCTTTCAGCATCAACTGAAATCCTTTTTCAGTAACAATTCAGCAAACGGTTACCTTTCTTTACCGTTTTCATCCTCCATCGTGTTCACGTTCTTCTTTGCTCTATAACTATAGTCCTGCTGGACATGTTATTATACAGTAGGTGACATAACAACGAGGACCTTAGATCACTGAAGTTAAAAGGTCCTTAATATAGGGAACTTCGATCCTTCATCTGGCGTTTCTGTATTTCATAAATATTATGGGTTCTGTTGACGATTACACCAGATAATGGGCCAGATATGAAAAAGAAGACATTGACACTTTGTCAGCATGGATTAAATGTATCAGATCTATGTTTAAGTTGCGTATAAAAAGATTGAGGGCTTATATGAAAACCATCTATCCTTCTGTGTTTAATAATCTAGAAGTGAAAAAAGCATTAGATAGATTACATGATCAGCACGTACTGGTCCCTGTCGACAAATCATGCATATAACAATATTATTATGCCTCATTTAAATAAACAAAAGTAAAGAGGAATCTGATTGGCTGAAGCAGTCACGTGACCGTCGTTTTCGCCCTGCAACAAAACTTCATGTTTCCCGCATTCGGTTCACCTCGCCTGACTACGCTATCCTACATCTAGATGTAATCACCTGAGGTATACAGAACGTGTTTCACGTCGTGTTCCCCGATTGTGACGTCACAATGCGGCGAATGCGATGATTTACTAGTATACTGAATTCGAGTGTTTAAATCTTTGAATAATTATGTCGATATAAAATCTTAAAGTATAAATAGTTAGAAAAAGTGTTTCATGAGTGGGGAATAAATGTTACTACACTGCAGTGTGTAAATCAGAATGACTTGTCACGAAGGGTTTTTTTTATGAAACGCTAGTGGTGTGACTTACACCTATTGGTATTTCATTTTGTTCTCATCAAATGTTAACTTTATCTATTGGATTCTCTTTATATCTTCTGCATTGTGCTTGATTCGGTATAATAAAATAATTATTGCATGAATGTTCGGGAGACATGAAGATTTCTTCGCCCATGAAAAATCATATTTTATGATTTTTCATGGGCGAAGAAATCTTCATGTCTCCCTCACTATCATGCAATAATTGTATATTGTCTTCGTTTGTAAGGCTCATTTTATAAACTGTATTTTAAAAGAACTTAATTTCATTCTACAAGTGGTAATCCTACTTAAACTCAAACTTCCCTTTCTGATGAAGAAGTGCTTCACAATCATATGTCTGTTATAAATCTTTTTGATATTCCACAGAGCAAAAATTAATTTGAACTACCCTATATATATATTGGATTCCAAAACTTCATAAAAATCCTTACAAACAAAAGTACATTGGGGGTTCCAGTTAATGTTCAACAAATCCTCTTTCGTTACTTTTCACCAAGATATTCACAGTAGTGAAGGAAAAACTTCAAGAGTACTGTTTAACAATGTATTCAATAGGTGCTGGGAATAAGATGTGGATACTCAAAATTCCAAAGAACTTTTGGACAATTTGAAATCGCAAAATTTTACAAAATCAACAACCTAAAAACTTACGACTTTTCAACTTTATACCCAATCGATCCCAACGATAAATTCAAGTTCGGGTTTTTGATATCATCGACATCTGCTTTTCAATAAAAACGGAACTCGTATATTTACTTACATGTTCATTGGTCATTTGTAAAATTATTTTGACAAAACGCATTCTGATTGTACAAACAAGTTCTCTGAAGTTGACATCAAAGGCATGTTTGAGTTTCTGATTGACAATATCTATGTGGTTTTTGGAGACCAGGTATTCCAACAATTCATTGGAGTATCCATGGGACCAATTGAGCTCCGTTATTAGCAGACCTACTTTTATATTCATATGAAGCAGATTTTTTTTCAAAATCTAAGAATAGAAGGAAACACTTTCTGTGGTCTTCAATTCGACATTTAGATATATCGACGACGTATTGTCAATTAACAATTGTAATTTCCATTCCTACATCGATATCATTTATACCGTTGACCTTGAGATAAAATATACCACAGAGTCTGACACATCTGTTTCGTACTTGGATATTTTACTTCAAAAAGTCGTTAATGTTAATATAACAACCAAGCTATATGATAATTCTGATGACTTTTAACTTTTCTATCGTCAACTTCCCTTACTTATGCAGCAAAGTAATCGTTTAGTAAGTTCTATAGTTGATACAAAGACCTTTTCAGCCAATGCAATTATCATTGAGTCAAATGCTGACATTTGTCATACAAATTTATTGTTCATTTTTTATACTCTGAATTGACTTCGGATTTTCTGTTATTTCCCGATCATGACGAGGAGCACACGGCGGGTGTGATCGGTAGCAGGGGATGTTCACTCCTCCGTGGCTTCTGATCCCACCTTTGATGTTTCGGAGCTCCGTATTTGCTCTGCTCTTGTTTTTTGTTGTTTAATGAAATTTGAGATCGAATACTGTTCGTTATCTCTATATCCTTTTACTCTGTGGTATCTGTAATCTTAAGCTCACCAGAATATATCGTATCGACATAATAATGAAAATAACTATTGTTAATTGACAAATCGCAGAGTGATCAAAAACTTCACGAACTATCTCATTTTTTAAAAAACCACATATCAGATTTAAATGAAATTTGCCACACCTCTAGTAATGCACATGTTCTATAAAGGGGGTGGGACATATGTCCAGAAATTCTTTGGGTGAAATTTTCAAACCTTTGACATTTCTTTCATGGCAACGTGCTCTTATTTTTAGGTATTAAAGAAAAATACCTTTATATTCTTGTTTTTACACAGGAGCACGTGCAAAACGGTGTAAAATTCTAAAAATAGATTATTTTCAGACATTATTGTTCTACCCCAAATATACGCTTAAAGAACCAAATATGTCAAATTGCATTTAAAATCAACATGTGTTTTAATCATTTGACTTGTATCTTTAAAATGAAGGCAAATTCATTGTTATTCGTCTTGCAAGAAAAAATTATAAATGAGCGCATGTTAGTAGAACTCAAATTTCCTGTCGTATTTTTTAAAATTTCGACATGCTTAATAGGTAATATCTTTAAAAGTTTTTTTGTGAAAATATTGTTAAAATATTGTATTTCATATGTTTTGAAAGAAATAAATTTTATCTTTATCTCTTTATTTTAACAAAGAAAAAAAGTACATCTTTATGGTAAAATTAACTAGAAATATGGAGTTTTTCTTTTATATTTACTCTTGAGTTATAAATATTGACCTTTCTGCACTACGACAAAGGTGAGTAAGTACTGGCAAACATATAAATACAAAATTATTTTGCATATAACAGGTGTTTTGTTTGATTAGTAACAATTTACACTGATTATTTTTTTCTTTTTCCTTTTCATTCCAATCGTTCTGTTTCTCCACTCCCCCATCCCCACCCCTCTTATCCCTCAGCAACCAATATCTAGAAGGATCTAAGAATGACTTTAGACAATTAGACATTTAGGCAATTAAATCTAAATGTACAAACCAATAACCAAATATAGGTACAAGTACATTTCTTATTTTTTTTCTTAGTTTCAACCCAAATGAAGAGTTCTCTGATAAAAAAAAAACTGCATAAATCTAATAAAACTTCTATTAAGGATGTTTAAATTCTCTTCTTGTAAATTGCGTACGTAATTGATAATTACAAGAATACTCTGAAAACCATAAGATCGGGAATCAATAGGCATCTACAATGACACTTTGTTGAAAAGCGCAAAACGTACCTTTGATGGAATGCTCAAAGCTATGACACAAAGCAGGGCTTCAAGGCCAACAATGCACAAAACAGTTCTTAATCCACGTGATCTTGAAAGGGGTCCTCATATTTCAAAGCTGCATTTTATATTCCAATGGTTCCCAAGCTGTTTCCAAATAAAATGAATTTCTTGGAGCAATAATTGTAAGCCCAGTATTTATTCTTTCAGCAAATAATTGTACTTTTTCAAGATTCTCAATGTCTGTTTTTGTGCATCCAGACCAAACTTCAACAGCATATTCAAGCTGTGGTCTAATACATGTAAAAGTTATATACATCTGGGATAGAATATCGCTTGACACAGTAAATTTTGATATTTTAAGAAGCACCATTTTTCGTATGCTTTTTTTTTATAATGGTATCAATATGATCAGACAATTCTAAATTAGATGGAAGAAATATCCCCAGATGTTTGTGTTCTGTAACATATTCCAATTGGCTATTGTCAAAAAATAATTTAGGAAAATGCATTTTTAAATAAAAAAATACTGCTTAGGTTTTCTGTGGGTTAATTTTCAATAACCTTATCTTTGACTATTCATCCTTATTCTATGATCATGGTTAAGATTTTGTTCAATATAATTAATATAATCTGAACATTAATGTAAAGAATAATCATCAGCAAAAAGTCTACGAACAGATATCATATTTTCAGCCACATTATTTACAGGCATACAATAAAAATTACTAGGGACCAAGTACTGAACACTGGGAAACTCCAGCTTTTACATGTCCTACAGAGGAAAAAAAATATTTCTATACATGACTTGTTGTGTTCTTTTGCTTGAATAACTATCAAACCAATCTAACCTATCACCATTAGTTCCATGCATTTTTAATTTGTAAATCAAGCCTTTATGCCAGAATGGTATGTTTCTAAAAATTGATATACTGTGGAATGAATGATCCGGTAAAAATACTTGCCTTGTATTTATGAAATATAATTTGTGTATACAAGAAATTGTAAACATGCTTACAAATGATTCTTTCAAAGATTTTGCTTATACAACTCTGCAAAGAAACTGGTCTATAGTTTGAAGTGATAGAAGGGTATCTTTCTTTCTTAAATAGTGGAAGAACGTGTGCTAGTTTCCAGCAGCCTGGAAATGTTTTTAGTAATAGGGATTTGTTGAATAGTATACATAAAGGTTTTGATATCGTTTCTTTGCAAGATCTTAACATTTTATGGCTGATGCAATCAGGATCAACAGCTTTATTAACAATAACTACAATAACTGTTAAATTATAAAAAAAAAAAAAAAAATTTTCATGCATGATGTATGGTTGCCCTCGAACTCAGTCAATAAATGTATATTGATTTTGTTTCAGATTGTATTAATTTTAACATTTAAGTGATGTATCATGTTTGCCAGTTTTACATTATGTGTATTGTGTATAACATCAGGAAACGGATTATGGATACATTACAGTGCAGCAAAATGACGGTATGTCTCATAATTTTTTTTTTCCGAAAAGGTCGATCATATGTCCAATCTGTTTTCTTATCAATTATAAACTATCTTAGAAAGTGGGATTGTAACAAACGATGTAGACAAGCATTCGTATATCCGAATTCAAGTTCAAGTTCAGTTTATTCTCCCAAAATATCGGTACATGAGGTACAATAAAACATATATACATTTCAAACAAACTATTCTGGGGTCCTAGAAAAAAATCTAATATATACAATACAAACTATTTTACAAAATAAAAAAGAAGGAGAAACAGATAATAACAGAGTAAGTAATATATTAAGGAGGACAGACAGCGTCATAAACTTTAAAAATAAACAAATATAATTTTTCCAGAATTTGCTCGTTTTGAATTGACTTAATTGTTAGTTCTGTAAATTAAATAATATTCACTCTATGAGAATAATAATTACCTAGGTATTATTTCCTTATATTATCCAAAGCTTTGCATTCAATAATTAAATGAAATTCAACAGCAATTTAACAATTATTACACGACCTTCCGGTTACTACTGGTAAATGATGATTTGTGGTGCGAATTTTTAACTGTCTTTTACTAAATTTAGGGGATAATTTTCAAAGACAGTTTTCAAATCCAAAGTTTCATTTAAAGATTCTGTAATTTTGACCTTTTGAGGAATTATTTATATCACTGAACCAATTTTTAATATATTGATCTTGTAGTATTTGCTTAACGGACTTTTGCAAAGACCCTGACTTTTAAAGTTGACGGCTTGCTTTTACATCAGGAAAATATGCGGGAGCTCTTTTGTGAAAAATTATTGATCTGAACATTTATCAAAACGATAAAGTATCTAAATTAATTTTATTCTACCACTAATTATATTTTTTGGTTTGAAAAATTATTTCAAAGCCCCGGATACAATAACTTTCACCTAAATGGATGTTTTCTTATTTATTTTCAATTCAGTACCTCCGTACATGACGCAGGTTAAAATGTCCAAGTAAGCCGTGAATTGTAAAAGTCAGTGTCTTTGCAAAAGTGCAGTAGTAGCACTTATTCATTCATGATTAATAATAACACCTTGCTGGTCCAATACATTTGATAAGCCACACATGTAACATATTGTCTGTATACAGTTTAAGGATTTGTTAAAATTCCATCACAATAAAGTTTTAAAGTATATTTGTATAACAAATTTACAATTCTATTTAAGGTCCTGAAAAAAAAAGTGTTGCTCAGTAAGAAATCATTTTTCTGTATATTGAAGTATAAAGAGGAAAACGACCTGTTTCACCCTAAACCATGTATGATGGCATGGAACTTTTTAAATTAAATGCATGCTTTAGGAATTTCAAATGTAATCGACAAAAAAATAAGTTTCCAAAGAGATAGAGCAGACACATGAGAAGGAAGGACGATATGGATATTTACAAACACGTAGTTGCTTTTTTAAAAAGCTTTTTAATTGTTAAATAAATTTCAATAGCTAACCATTTATTTTGCCATCTAGTACACGTGCGTTGTGATTATTTAATAAAACATGCCTATATAATTTCACTTGTGCTTATCACTCAATAAAAAATAAAAAAAAAAATCTAGTACACGTGCGATGTGATTATTTAATAAAACATGCCTATATAATTTCACCTGTGCGTATCACTCAATGATTATCTTTAATCATTGCACTTAAAGTAGGCAGTTTAAAAATCTTTACATTGAGGGGAAGCTCTACAGACAGGATCAAGTGATGGACATAGGAGAACACAGGGGACCACAGCCAAGTTAGGGGTGTCCGGAGAATGATCATCCCCTAAAGATAATCGGATGGAAAATTAATGGTGGTTTTTGAAAATAAATGGAATTCCCTTAAACATTTTTTTATGTACATATGATATTGTATGTTTCATATGTACATAATTATCATATTCTCCTGTAAACCTGTACAGTCATGTTTGTATTTGTTTGTACTGATGAGCTATAATGCTCAAAGTCAATAAAGAACTTGAACTTTAACTTGAAAAATAATTCTATATGCAGCTGTTAAGGCTTGCTATGGGAAATCAACGGATAATAGAAAAGCAAAAACGGGATTTATTTCTGAATTTAATTTTATTAAACTGTTTTATAATCGGAAAAGGGTCAATTTTACTTGCAGAAAAAGCATAGTATAACATACTCTGTACTGTTTGAAAATTTCAAAATAGGAAAGGCATACCTAATTTGAAATTTAAAATTCAAGCTTTTAATTATTTTTGCATACATTGTACTTTGAAAAGTGCTGCTGTTTTGAATAGAATTTGCGTTTCAAAAAATAAAATTTCATGTAAAAAGGCCCATGACGAAATATGTTTGACTTTTACTAGATATTGTTTGTACTTATTAAGTCATGCTCTTGATTTAAAAAAAAGCAGCTGCAGCAGCACTTAAAGGTCAGTTGATACAAACAAACTTTTGTCAGAAAAATGATAATAACAACTTGAGTTATGTTTTAGGTACATCGTAAACAAAAATATTAGATAATAATTTAGTCCCTTAAATTGGGGACTATTGGAAAAAAAACTTTCTTGCGTAATTGCTGCAGGAGCTGGAACACTTTCTTTCTTAACCAAGGAAACATGAAGTAAACAGATAAACATATTCCCGTTTATGGGTGAGAAAAATAAACTTCAATTAGTTAATGTCAACTCCGGATTACTGTAAACGTATTACATTTGGCTGTGTATTTCTTTTTTGTAGCTTTTGCGGATTGTAGCAACCGCTAAATCAAGTATATATCTAAATGTCTTGCACGTTAACACACCGATAAAAACAGATGTGTTTGTAAAACACTGAGGCCACCGTATGGCAACATTGCAAATATTAAGCTTTTCTTAAATGCAAATTTAATTAATTGGTACCAAAAGTAGGGTATTCTCACTGGGAAACAATTGTGAAATTTGAAAGTAAGCTAATGTTAAAGTTTTTTAATAAGTACAAAAATCTCTAAGGTCAAGGTCAAAAGGTCAATGTAATTAGTATCAAATGAAAGGTCTTGCCACATTAAATACTGGTGTAGAGCATGATAGTCCTAGCCCTAACCGTTCAGAAGTTATGGTCAACGTTCAATTTCCTAAAAAGTTGGTCAAACTCCATGAAGTATGAATGTCCTGGTGTCTACTGTTCAAAAGATATGGCAGAAATGTAAAATTTTAATTTTTTTATGTTAAAGTGGATCAAACTCCAAGGTCAAGGTCAAAAGGTCAAATTTGGTGGTAGCAAGAGAAAGGTCTTGTTACAAGAAATACACATATAAAATATGAAAGTCATAGCTCTACTGCATCAAAAGTTTTGGGAAAAGTTTTTTTGGACAAACGTACGAACAGAGAGACAGATAGACAGATAGATATGACAAAAGCTATATACCCCGAAACTTCGTAAACGGGGGCATAATAAGAAGAAATCCGCTCAATCAAAACTACGCATACTTAAGTCTAAGTCCGTTTAATGATCCTAGGACCAGACCGTTTTATATTATTTACAACTGTTTCCAAAATAGCAAGGGGCCCATGCACGTATTATATATGAATAACATTTCTCACCTGAGTAACTGTGGTGATGCAGTTCTTTACCAGATGCCCCTAATATAAACTATACATATTGTGGCCCCTATCCCCTTCCCGTCATGATCTTAAAACTTTCCCAACCCCGTTATGCATCCACATAAGTGCCAGCCTTTCTGGCCCAGTGGTTCTTGAGAAGATTTTTAAAGATGTTTTTCTAAATATTTCTATGTCAAATTTTGTTCCCTTTTCTAGTTCTGCCCTACCCTTAGGGGTCATGATTATTACAATTTAGAATCTACACTACCTCAGGACACTTCCACATTTGTTTCAGCTCAACTGACCTATTGGTTCGTGAGGAGAAGATTTTTTAATCCAAGTGTGTTAAAATTGGCCCAGTGCTTCTTAAAAAGAAGTCAAAAATGTAAAAGGTTTACAGACGGATGGACAGACGACGGACAAAATGTGATCAGAAAAGCTAACTTGAGCTTTCGGCTCAGTTGAGCTACAAAAGTAGAAAGCTTTTTCTTGATTTTTTTTTCAATCTTCCTTGTATTTTTCTTTGAACAGAAGTGCAAAACTAGAAGACAGTAATTAATATTTGACAAAGTAAAACTATGATATTGTTAAAATAATAAATATAATAATTTATATAGTACTGATTTGATAAGTTTTAAAAAGTTTGAAAAGTCATCACGTTTATCAATTAGAGCTTGGTTCAGATTACTAGTGGAGAGTGGAGATAGTCAATGGAAAAAAATTGACAATAGGTCAAAGATATTTCCATATGTTGAGTTGAGCTAAAGACCACAGCGAGTATTTTCTTTTTTTTTCGAGAATAAGATTTTGTACAAACTTTACTACATATTAAGTTTAAAATAGGTCTACTAATAACGGGGTGCAATTTTGTCTCTAAAAACCACACAGACATTGTCAAGCGAAAATTCGAGCATCATTTTAATATCAAATTCAGATTACTAGTGTATACAGTTTTAATGCTAGTAACAAAACAATTTTTGTAATGACCGAAGACAAGCTTAGTAAATTTACGAGTTCCATTCCTAGTTAACTTGAGCTTTCACTTTTCTAACTGTTCGGTGTCTGTCGCCTGTCCGTCTGTACATGTAAACTTGTGCTTTTTTCAACTTTTTCTCAAGAGCACTAGAGCAATTTTGACCAAAGTTTGTACATAGCATTCTTGGGTAAAAGGAAGTTTAAATTTATAAAATTAAGGGCCAAGTCCCCTAAGAATAGTAGATTATCAAGAAAAGACAAAAAGATAGGGTCAGTACAAATCTTCTTTTCAAAAATCCACTGGGTCTGGAAAGCTTAGACTTATGTGCAATCAACCTTGGGAAGTGTAAATTTTATTTTGTTTAAATCGTGACCCTTTGGGGATTGGCGGGCCTCAATCGGAAATCAAAGTTTTACATAGAAATATGGAGAAAAATACTGAATTGATGACGGGTTTTCCTGTTTTTATTTTCGATCATAATTATGAGCACATGGCAGGTGATACATGTACTGCCAGAAGGAAGAGCTCATTTCTCCATGAAACATGGTCCCACTTCTGATGTTTTAGAGGTCAGTGTTTGCTCTGCTCCTATTTTGTATTGAAAGAAAGTCAGTCAGGAAGCGAATTATGGTTATGAAGATCAGTTATCAAGCTCAAAAGTGCATAAAAATGTTACAAATTTTAACAAATTTATCATTTTCGATGAGAGAGTCTTTTTGTACATTTTGATATTTTATTAAATTAAACATTTTTTCGCAAAGTCAAAAATCGATATTTTGGATAATGTGATTTGCAAGTTAATTAGTTTGAAACCTTAATAGGATGATTGGACATGACACGACATTTTTGATTTTTTTTTTGAGATTTTTGAGAAAGCTGTAATTCTGATGAATGCATGATACTTTACAAGCCTTGTCGTGATCGATAAATGCATGACTGATTTAGCAAAAAAAAAACTGCTCATACTTTGTTTATCTATTAATTAGCGTAATCACATTTTCGAACTACAATTTAGTAAAGTAACAGCTTTCCAAACTGAGCGCTTCTGAACAAAAACAGTGTCACATTAATAGATACTTTCCTATCATCTTCATGATAAGATGAGCCATATTCCGATTGAACTAAAATGTTTGATGTATGTCGACCAATATTTGTGATGTTTATGCCCCCGTAGTTGAAGATTCGGTGTTAAGTAGTTTTTGGTCTCTCCGACCGCCTGTCTGTTTTTCTGTTGATCTTTTCGTATCTTCCTTCGCAAGAACTATATAAACTATATTATTTGCGAACTTTGTGATTGTTTGGAGCTATGGCTCCAATATTCCTTTCTAATGAGACGGACGTCGCAAGTGAAATTTGACCTTTTGTATGTGACCATTGAATTTGACAACCATTTTAAAAAAATCAGCCATTACTTGAAACCCTACATCAAATATTAATGGAATACATTAGTTTATTGATGGGTATTCAGACGAGTACCATAACGTAAGTTATGATCCTATAGAATTCCTTAGGTTACTATAAAGAAGAAATTATATGTAATAAGATTAATCATTATTTTAAAGGCACATAATTTTTTGTACATGTCTTAACAAAATTTTACTGTAACAAAGTCATTTTAAAAACCAATGAATTTACGAGGGCTGTTCAATAAATAATGTCCTGAACTATATAACATACATTAGATATATCATATGACATTTAACTTGACTTTCTCTCATTATTGAATCTTTCATGAATTTATAACAGTTTATGTGATCACTTTTCATCACATCTTTTCATCATGAGAAGCTGGGAAACAAGGGTTTTTCGAGACACTGCATAATAAATGAATGGTAAAGAATCAGTAAATTAGAGTGAAAATAAACACTTCATTATAGCTGCCGTAAAACTTGTTAAAAATTCCAAAGAAATATTCACTGAAATATATGACATTTACAGCAACTAATGCCTGTTTTATAGACAAAAGAGCAGGTGAATTTCAATGATAAAAAAATTAAATAACGGGCATCAAAAATGGGTACCCTCCTTGCCAACAAAAATTATAACAACTTATGAACTGGTTGACGAATTTAAACAAATAATATTTGATGATGTATGATTGATTTTAAGACACGTAGCAAATTTGATAGACATCATTTTGGGAGTAGTTTACACTGTTTTTAAAGAAACGTTTGACGGTAAAAAAGCTTGGTACTCAAAGGTCACCCTATATTTTGAAAAATGAGTGAAAACGACAGCGTATACGAGATTTGTAAAAATTATTTTAAAAATATCAGTAATTTTAGTTGTTCACGTTTGTTTTATTTTCAAACAGATATTGAAACATGAATCTATTGATTAAAACCCTCAAAACAAATTTTACCATAAGATGTAATGGATAAAAACGGCGAATGTCAGACAAGAGCACAGGTATTCAAGAGCGCAAAGACAGATTCATATGCAGTTTTCTTAACAATTAGTGGTATTGTTGTTCAAATTCGTATTCGGGGAGACAGTTTTATTTCTGGAGGAGTCTAGAAAGCAATTTTATTGCAAAAAAATCAAAAGGTTTACTAGAGGAAACACCCAGAATCAGGAGTCCACTACATTGAATTTTTTCAAGACAGCGTCCAAACCCGCATTCCCTGAAGAGTAAAGGGATTTCCGGGATAAACAGAAAGTTAATGTTTTTTCACAGTAACAATATTCGCCAGATCTTCGACCTTTTGACTTGTTTCTATTTCCAAACTTGAAAAATCACCTTTCAGAGGGAAGAAAAAAGTCCGGGAAATCATTGGATCTGCCATTTTCCAGTATACTGAGGGTCATAACCAAAAATGAGTTCTAAAAACAATCAGAAATTGGATAAAAAATATTTCGGACTTGTATTTTACTTAAAAGAGATTAACTAGTAAAATCATAAAGACTAGATCATTGAAAAGCGCCTTTTGCTTCTTTTTGAGCACCGAGGACATTATTTATTGAACAGCCCTCGTATATACAAAATAAAATGATTAAAAAAGTCTTTTAGTTTGTTTCATCGTTATTAAAATTATTTGCAAAAATCATGCACAAGATGGTTTTGGAATAAGACAAAAAAATATTAATCATCATTTTAGTAATCACATTAACGGAAGAGCTACTTCAGTTGATATTTCAAACTTTTTATACACGTTGAATAAGAACAAGTCCTTTAACTGTAAGACATCTACTTAATTAACTGAATTTCTCATTTGTGAAGCATTAATGCGATATGTCTTGCATGACAGAAGATACATTAACTCATTCAAGACAAAATGCCGCACACAAAATTCTTCTTAAATACCTCTTAAATACCTCATGTTGTTTGAAAAATCTTTAATATACCATTTTATGACAAATAGAGATATGATTGGAACTTCATGGAATCTGATCCCTCTTTTGATGTTTTCGAGGTTCGTGTTTGGTCTGTTCCTAATTTGTAAATTTCTTATTTCAATATTGTTTGTCATCCTTAGATTTCGTTTGAATTTACGTTTTTTATTCCTTTGAATGGGATATCGTTAAAGGCATTTAACGTGATGAAAATAAAATATGATATTTACAAACCATGGAAACTCATAAAAATGCAAAAAGTCATACAATTACTTTCATTTTTTTTTTTAATTTTACACATTAGTACTGAACATATACTTACGTATAACATGTGCATTAAAGGTGCGTAGACATAGATGTGAACTTACATGTAACACCGTATCATAACAAAATTGCAGTAAATATAAGAATGACACGGGTATAATGAGTTTGCACTTTTAGTCTGACGAAAGATAACAAACACGAGCTCTACAGATAAAAGGAATTAAAGAGGCTGATCAATAAGAATTAAACTTTTAAACAGGACGTTTCCACGAAATAAATCATTGGAATGCAGCTGCTTCTTACTTGTTTATGAAAGATGTATTTGGTTAGGGTGATGAAACTAATAGTATTGAAGTGACCAGAGGTCAGATATTTGGATGAATAAGCTAAAACAAATAATATCTAAAGATTATGCAAAAGATTGGAAATTATTTCAAAAGTGCATTAAAAGTTTAAAATCAGAAGGTCAGAAGTAATCGTAATTAAATTCACAATAAAATTTAAAATCATTATCGCATATTTCGAAGGAGTTACAAATATGGAGATGTAAATCTCCAAAGTTACACCCAGTATAAAATGAGCGGCAGGGATAGACAAGATTTCAGTGGAAAGCTGAATCTTGACTGCCTTGGTTGCATTTCATAAAGGTGAGATAATTTTCTAGACTTGCGATTTGTCAATTTATTAAAATTTTCACATGGCTTAATTTAGTTACAGATTACAATCTTTTATATTATAACTAGTACTGTTTAGTATAATGTATAGTATATTGTAAGAAATAAATTATTGTAATCATAACTATTACAAATAGAATGTTTAATTTAATAAAGAGTGGAAACCTGAATCTTGACCGTCTTGGTTGCATTTCATACAGATTGGGTAACATCTCCACTCCCCAACTATGGCAGCCACTCAGGTTCATCAGAAGTACAGGGTTTTGGAAGAAGGATATGGATATAACGACGCGCGGGTATGTTAAGGCAGCACATGGATCAAAATTCGGCGTATTAACACTTTTTTATAGTCATGTAACACTAATAAATCGGAAAAGTCAAGGATAAAACCTTTGCTATAATTATGTATTCTATAGACTTCAGTGGAACTTATACTACAGTAAGCACTTCACCATGACGTCACCACGTGATGTCTATAATTAGAAAATATTCCTTAATGAAAAAGTGAAAAGTTTAACACTACCCCGGGGATAATAAGTTTAAATTTGTAATAATAGTTATGTAAAACATTTCTGTACCATGAAAAGTGCTGCTAGAATCCTACTGTCCTATCACAGAAATAATTATTAAACACTTTCGGACGAAACCTTCCCTAATTTTTTTACATTTTGATCATAACATCGGAAAAAATGCATCAATTCCCGTAAACCATACGATTCTAGCAGCACTTTCAAAAAACAATAGAATAAGAACTTAAGATGGAAAAAAAAATTAAGTTTCAAAGTATGCGGCGTAGTGTGGAACTTTTGCATCTTTTTAGTTACAAACGACAGAGGAAAGGCTGATCGGCAAGTAAACACTCTCGCTGCTTTAATTTTACGAAGAATTTGAAGAATTATATTACCATACCTTATTCCTAAGCTTTATTCCCACATGAATCACACATGATATTCCTTCTAAATGCTTTTAAACTCCGATTTCTAATGTTTGTTTATGAATATTCTCGTTACGTTTAACTTCACTCTGCTACAGCATGATCAACAGTTATGACGTCACGGGTTTGGTATTTAACCCCTGTGATAACTACAGAGGCCCAGTAACGACATATTTCCGTTAATATTATGCCTATGCATATTTTGATTCATTTTTACGACCTCAAATCAATCTTAGATATCGATTTTATGAAATTGTTATCTCTAAACGTCACGTCATATAGTTTATTATGACGTCATATCATATAGGCAAGTAGAATATTTGGTTGTAACCTTAACCTACCTGCGCAGAATTCAATCTCCCTAAAACAACACAAAATAAGAGCCGAGCAAATATGGACCCCCGAAACATCAGAGATGGGGTCAGGTTTCAATGGAGGAGTGGGCATCCCCTGCCGACCGGTCACACACGCTGTGTGCTCCTTGTAATCAGGAAATAACGGAAATAAATCCGTCGTCAACTCAGTGTATAGATAATGGACTAGCAATTGGTATGAAAAACGTCAGTCAGCATTTGTTCATGAATTAATGATAAATTGTATTTCCTGACAAGGTCATTGTATTGACCATAGAACTTACAAAGTGATGACTTTAAGAGAAACTGCTGATATTCTTGTTTCATCAACTTGCTTCTCAATAATTTACCTTGTTTTAGAAATTGTTCATATGTAGAGCATGCTCTTGCGTATCGAATAAACTGAGATATATACACTCCATATGAAGGTGATGAAGGTATATTGCTGGATAAGTAAGGGAAGTTGAAGATAAAAAAGCTAAAGTCATCACATTTATCAAAAAGGTTGGTTGTTGGATTACCATTAGTGTCTTTTTCAAGTAAAATATCCAAGTATGAAACAGAAGTGTTGGACTCTGTGGTATCCTTTATCTCAAGCTCACCAGGATATATCGTATCGACCTAGGAATGAAACCGTTATTAACTGACAATATATCTAAATGTCGAGTTGAAGGCCACAGCAAGTATTTTTTTCTTTTCACGCATAAGACTTTGCACAACTTTTGCTTGATTTGGATATAAAAATAAGTCTGCTAAAACGGAGCGCAATTTGTACCCATGGGAATTCCAATGGATTGTTTGAATTCCTTGTCTCCAAATACCACAAATATATTGTCAATCAGAAACTCAATCATCTTCTTGAAGTCAACTTCAGAGTACTTATGTGTGCAATCAGAATCTGTTTTAACAAAATAATTTTGCAAATGACCAATGACGAGGTAAGTAAATTAACGAGATCCATTTCTATTAAAGAAGCAGCTGTCAATGATATCAAAAATCCTGGATTTTAATTTGTCGTGGGGAATTGTTGTGTTTAAAGTTGAAAATTCGTAAATTTTCAAGTTGTTGATTTTTGTAAAGTCTTGTTATTTCAAATTGTCCAAAATTTCTTTTAGTATCCACATCTGATTCAAACCACCTCTTGAATATATAGTTGCTTGAAGTCTTTCCTTCATTACTGTCAATACCGTATAACGGGTATTTTCTGCGGTTGGAAATTTTTGGGATTTAACCCCTAAAAGTTAGCAAATTAATTTCTGCGTTTTCTATTTCTGCGGTTCCACATTACCGCAAAAAAAATATTAACGGGGTGTAAAGGATCATCAAACTATAAGATTTATTAGAACACTGCCATGATTACGATTTGTAAATTCATTCAGGCACATGAATGAAACGGGTATGAGAACAGGTATTGCACTATTAAACTACTAGCTTTTAGTCACTCTTTGTAAAATTATGCCTAGTCTCGAAATTAATTATTGTAGTTACAGAACATTGTCCATTTAAACAATAATTTTAAAAGTCTTTATTCAAGCACCGCAGACGTTCATTAATGTGATCTATCAAACTAATTGTCATAAGTATATAGACAATGATAATTGATACCTCCAAGCCATAATCTAAAATGCACTTAAAATTAATTGCCATCAACATTATTTCTAGTTTCACTTTAAGTTAAAACAAACAGTTGAATAATCATCCACCCGTAATCGCACGTGTCACACAAAATGAAGTGTAACTAACACTGTCAGTCGTCTGATTTGAATGAAATTCACGAGACAATCAAACCATGTTTTATACACAAGAGGTAATATTAATCAAGGTCTCAAGACGAAACACAAAATTGAAAAGTGGAAAATAAAAAGAAAGAAAAAAAATGTTATATTTTGTTTGCAGCTATCAGAGTTTCGATGTCAACCAAATTTTCTCGCGAACAAACCCAGGTCCACGCGTGAGTCTGCAGACGCACGACTTATCATACATGCATGTATAAAATACCTGGAGGTATATTTTAATTATTTTGCGATTGTAATTTTTGCGGATTTGTCTTATCAGCAAAATTCCGCAAAAATTGGACAACCGCAAAAAATACCGGTTATACGGTGTCTTAGTTAGGAGTACCGAAAGAGGCTTAGTTGAACATTTACTAGAACCTGCAATGTATCTTTGTTTGTAAGGATTCTTGTTAAGTTTTGAAATCTAGTATATATAAGTGAGTTCAAATTTTATTTTTGCTTTTTGGAATATGAAATGTATTCAAAATTGGCAGGTGATTTTTGAAGAATTTCTTCCTTAGAAAGGGAAGTATGAGTAGGGTTACCACTTGTAGAATCAAATCCAAGTTCTTCTAGAATGCAATTTATATAAAGAACCTTACAAACGTAGACAATGTTATTACCTGCTTTGTCAGCAGGAACCAGTACGTACTGATCGACGTGCAATCTATCTAATTCTGTTTTACTTCTGGGTTACTGAACACAGAAGGATAGATGGTTTTCATATTGGCCCTCAATCTTTTAATACGTGACTTTTACATGGGTCTGATACATTAAATCCATCCTGAGAAGGTGTCAACATCTTTTTCATATCTGGTTCATTGTCTGGCGTAATTTTCAACAGAATCCATAACATTGGTGAAATTCCGACGCCAGTTTAAGGAACGGTGTTCTTTATACGTAGGACCTAAGTAGGTAAGTGATCTAAGGTCCTCCTTACCAATTATGTATATATACATCACCTGTAATAACGTCTCCAGCAGGACTATACTTACAGGGCAAAGGAACACATGAAAACGAAGGAGGACCTTGTTTAAGATATTCGGTATCCAGGACATGTAAAGTGTTTTTGTAAGTGAAAAGTTTGGAAGCAAAGGTCGATGTATATTTGTACGAAATACAAGGTGTAGTCTTTGACGTGAAATATGGTGGAATAGAAGACTGGAACCTTTTGTGATTAAAAATATTACTTGAATTAACCGCGCGTCAATTCCTTTATTGGCATATTGAAGTTTAAGAAAAAGTCGGATTGTTTAACCTGCATTTTCTTCAGTGGAAAGTGCGGGATTAAAAAGCCTATGAAATAAAATATCCATACTCACAGGTACGAGCCTATATTCAGGTGACGAGGAATCTAAAATTGGATGTTTCTTGGCCTTTTCAGGAAGATTATTTAAGAATTTTAAAGGGACAGAGTAAAGTTTTGTTCGAATATGATTTATACCTCACTGTTGATTTACATAAGGTAGTAATGAATAAAAAAAGACGTCATGTATTGCAGGTTTATTGTACGAACGATGCCCGTGACTACATGTACGTTTCTGAGTATGGTTAAAAGTCCAATCACATTAACATTATTATTTACAAACCATGGAAACTCATAAGAATGTAAAAAGTCTTACAATTACTTTGATTTTTTTTCTTTGTAAAATTTTACACAAGTACTGAACATATAGTAACGTATAACATGTGCATTAAAGGTGCGTAGACAAAGATTTGAACTTAATACTGTATAAGTGGAAATTTTAGTGAATAGCAAATTTAGCGATATTTCCTTAAAGATACATTGTAGGTATTTGATCTTAAGCAAGTTATAATTTTAGCGATTTTAAAAAGCTTGCTAAAGAAGCTTTTACATGTACAAATAAAGCGCGATTGACTTTTTTGCGTTAATCAATTTTAGCGATCTTTGCATCCTTGCCGATAATATTGCCAAAATTATATCTTTGCAAAAAATCCTGCATTTACGGTATTTTTGAAATGTTCTGTAAAAGAAATCAACAAAAATTGATAGAACATTACACACAAAAATGTAATAAAAAAAAATTCTGTGAATTATTGAAACTCTGAATTTAGGGTGGGGTTTAACAAATTGAATACATGTACACCAGTGACTCACACAATGTTTTGTTAACAGGGCAGAAGTTTTAATGCCGGGTATGTTTAATTATTAAACTCTGGATACACTACTGAGCATGGACTGTGATTTTACTATAAGTGGGTTCTGCTTTCTTACATATCCACTCTATTTTTAAAATAAAGTTTTATTATTTTTCAATAATGCACAATAAATTCGCCACTTTGACACAGTATTAAGAATTAAATTAATTTTTATGAATAAATTAATTGATTAAATTAGAATGAAATTTAAATTTTAAAATACAAGGTGTCAATCAAACCTCTTCTGACATTCGAAGTTTCAGTAGCTCTCACATAATATTTTGTATATTTTTTATGAAATGTTTTATCTCCATACAATGTATGTCCTGAAATTGTACAGAAAATTTGAAAAAATGCTAACTTAAAAAAAATAAAGAGAAAATACTAACTTCGAAATTCAAATCTGTGTCCATGCAACTTAAAGACTCTATTGAATAATGTTGCATGTGTTTTATCTCTTAAAAACAGATATACTAGCTTAAATATATTTGGGCATTTTTAAAAATAAATTGTGTTTACTGTTTTGGATATTCAATAAACAAATTAAATAAGGGATTAAGGTACAACTCTGAAGTGTTTTAAATATTCTTAACTTAAGTCTTATTTTTGTAACACTTTGTCATTTTTTAGCAATTTACAGGATACTGTGATTAAAATAGCAAGCTTTATGCGGTCTTAATGCTTATATCAAATAATTAGATTTCAAAATAAATCTCGTTTTATTGAAATAACAATAATATATATATATATGTTTCTTTCCATCAACTTTTACAATGTACAAATGTACATGATGCATTTTCAATATTTAAATGTGTATACTTGAAACACCCCTAATTCAAAATTCATTCAGAAATTGTTTCAAATCGTATTTGGCTGCCATGTTTTTATTGCTGCCTTTATCAAAGTCACTGCATACAGTTGTGTGTTTCTTTATTGAGCCTTTGTCCTTTAGATCTGGATATGACTTCCCGTGTCTATATGGAACAATCAATACAAGCATTATATCCTTATCTGAAAAAGAAATATTTACGTTGCATGCAATCGCAATCGAAAACTATGAATTAAAAAAAAACCGCATGTTTACAGTACATGCTAGTACATGCTTTAAATAATATTCACAGTGTACATGTTTACTGTTCAAGGTGTTTCAAATTAACATCGACAACAGCTACTACAGTAAAGTTTGTTGCTGAAGCAACAAGAAGAACTTCCCTCATAAGAATAAAATGGGGTCATTTCTGGACAAATGAGGTACTTGTAGAATGCGAAACGAAATAGAAACGAAACAAAACGAACTGAAACGAAACGAAATCTGTCGAAACGAAACAAAATCTACCGAAACGAAGCCTATCCAAACGAAAAAAAAATCAAGACAAAACGAAACCTGTCGAAATGAAACGAAACAAAACTTTCCGAATGTTATAAACATATACATATAGTTATATATAATGTGTAACTGCATATTGTGCATTTTTACTTCATATGAAATATCATTAACTCAAGAACCACAAGCAATTATTTCGCTGCAAGATCATTCATATGCGTTGGAAGGAAATAGAAAGAAGAGGGGGGACTTGACCAACAAAAAAGGGGTAAATTTTTCAATTCCTTTACATAATACAGTAAGACTGGGTTAGTACGAACACGGATATTGCGAATTCACGGATATAGCGAAGTCATCAGGGTTAGGGTTAGGGCTAGGGTTAGGGTAATCCCCAAAGATATAACTAATTGATTGATTAATTAATAATTTGAATAATTAACGATAAAACCAGACACTTTGGAATGGAATACTAAATGCTCGGAAGTCTCTGATTTATCCTGAGTTTTAAAGCAGAATGAGCTGCATTTTTGAGAAAATTATTTTGCTGTTAAAATGTGTTAAAATAATTAATTTCTATGTTATTTAAACCCTTGTTAGTAATAAAACCAAATAAAAATTCAAAGTGTTTCCGAAGAAATATTTCTGCTCAACCAAATATCTAACATTATATAAGAAATCTATCACGTGGTCAAGCTGGCTATCTCCAAAAATCACACAAGATCAATAAGTTTAATAAATTTATTTACAAAAATAATGATAATAATAATTACAAAGACCTCACACCATCTACCACACTCTGATGCAAACCTCTTTCTCACTATTAAACAGTTAACTAAAAAGAAACAATTCACTTGGTAACCAATGAACAATCAACCAATCTACCCCGGGTATATATATCTCAGTTATCAATCAATGTCTCATTTATTGAATTAATGCCAAACATTTCCAAATGTAGTGATCGTCTCTGATCATCGATCCTCATCCTCATCATCACCATTATCCTCATATAAATAAAACCATCTCAGGTTTGCCACTTGTGTTCATCTAACGAACCGTCACAATGTTGCACGTGATTTGACTTACCTGTGTCTGTCCACCATCAGAGAGTCTTGATCACACACACAGCATCCTTCCGGGCTTTAGTCCTGGAACCTTTCGCTGTGTCACCACGACCAGACGATCCCCTTATCTTAGTGCATGTACCCAATATACAGTGCCAATATCCTCGACGCTACAATGATGCATACTAATAAGTTACATGTTTCACTACATATACCCCCCACCCCCCTTTATGTTGGCAATACCACTGTAATTATTTGGCTATTCATTCTCAATATATCAATAATCAAAAAATTATTAAGTATAATGGTAATCAGTTAACATAGGTCAAAACATTTTTTCCAACATGGCGCACCTTACTTTAAACTTCCGGTCATTCACTTCCGCCAAGACATTTAAACCTAAATTTAAATAGACAAAATATTCTACACAAAGTAACAAAACAAGAGTACAAGAAAATAACGAACATTTAACAATGAAAACTTTTAAAGTTATCGATATAACACAACAGCCATTTGAACACTCTCGCTAACCGTCACACCTGAGTGAACAACAGGTAAAATGATGACAGCTGGCCTAGTTCAGAAATAAGAAAGAAGTTGAATTCAATCATAAATTTGCCTTTAAAAAACAATATATATATATATATATATATATATATATATATATATATATATATATATATATATATATATATATATATATATATATATATATATTGTTTTTTAAAGGCAAATTTATATATATATATATATATATATATGAAAAATATCATAAGTAATACTTACCACGGAACTGTCTCCGTGTCAGTGTTTATATATTGCATGTACTGCTGCTATGTACATACACTCACTGCCTCGAAAATAGAAAACCGTGTCTGCAGCTACGCTTCTCTGCCGGGAATGACCGGGCCTCAATTGTTCTGGTCGGCTTACCTATCTTGCAAGGACGTATGGGTAAAATAGGCATATGGACAAAATAAAGGAAATACAAATTATATACAAGTGTAATAGCGATTGTTACAAAATCAATAATGTAAAGGACGACAATAATGTCATTTTGATTCAATTATGGCTTTAAAAAAGTTCTACCTTTGCAAATATGAACAAAAGAAATTAATATATATTACATTTTTCTTTTATTGCAATAGTTGATTACAAATTTGCAACAAAACTTTTCAATGTCAAACTTGCAACTCATATTGCTGTAAGACATTTGCAATACAACAAAACAGTGACTGTATTTCGACCTATGCATAAACGAGTCTTTACATGTAACACAACTATCTATGACCTTTGATATATATGTTGTATATATATAGAAAAGGACTGAAAATTAGAGTAAGACACAAAAATTAGAAAATACTGACAATATTGAAATTATACATGCATTGTAAGCTCTTGCATATTTGCAGCTGGCAAACATAAATATTTACAAATACATCATTAGACTGAGAATGGAGGATTATTTATCGGAAATAAATAGTCAGGTACAAGGATGTAGTTCAAATAGAGGTCAGTGTTTAATGGTTGTTTTGTTCTTCTTATGATAAATAGTCAGCTAATAACTAATAGAATGTAGTTTAAATACAGGTCAGTTTTAAACTGCTGTTTTGTTTTACTCTTACAATATTAAGTACCTTAAGAAACATGTTCATTTGCACACTAACAGGTCAGTGAATAATTGCTGTTGGATATTAAAATGAACCTCTCCTGACTTAGCCTGCTTATTGGCTCCTTTATCAATATTTTGTGATTGTAAAATTATTTATTCTGAAATTATTGTTCTACCATACCTTGAACTTTGTCATGCTTATATTTATGAACATTTTTTTTATTATATTATAAGATGTTCCTCTTTCATTTTGCAATACATATGACATTGTCATGTAAACTGTGATTATGGAATAATAAAAGGAAGATTCATTATTTCATTACTTTAAGATGCAATGTATGGAGAGGCAAGTGATTAACTCCTTCCATGAAGAATTCATATTGTGTGCAAGCTCACCTTGGATGGCACGGATGTGATCTGCATGTCACATCTTGTGGCCTATTTTGATTTGATGTTCCATCTTTTCGCTAACTCTTTCATATGATGTTTTGATTGTCTTTTTTCTATTCAGTTTTGGGGGATCAGACATTATCATATTTTACGTAACTGATAATCTAAGCTTATCAATCTGATCCCCTTCTTGTTTGTTAAATTGTTCACATTTATACTGTCATTTTAATAAATGATATATATTATTCATCTCTATGAAAGCGTTTCATTTAACTTAAACAAAATTAGCCAAAAAACAAGCTGCGGTGACATGCCTTCAACATGTACAAGCCTAAGAATACATAAATTAAATTTTATATGAACTGCTTGAGATATATGAATTTTATTTGAAGTAAAGAATAAGTCAACATGCAGTTACACATGTATAATTATATACATGTACCTTGATTTGAAAAAAAAGATAGTTTTGTTTCGTTTCGTTTCAGCAGGTTTCGTTTTCATTTCCTTTCATTTCAGTAGGTTTTGTTTCTTTTCGGTAGATTTCGTTTCATTCTATTTCGTTTTGCAATTTACAGGTACCCTGGACAAATGATCTTTGGGAAACTTACCTTTTCGTTTGTTTGTGAATATATTGTCTACAAAATGCGCCATTTGTGAACATTATAGATTGGACTTTCCGCAAAATTAAACCAATTGTGAATGCTATCATTTGTTAAAAAAAACCCATTTAAATGCTTATACGAAATTTGAACTAATTTATGACAGCGTGAAATTAAATCATTTGCAGTTGGCACTGTTTGACAAATCGTTAATTTTAACACAGTGGAATTACAATCACACAGAAAGGAGTCAAACGGTTAAAGCATACACTTTATTTTGACGCCACAATCGCTGCATACTGAGGAAGTGCATAAGCCAGAAAAAAACATAAAGATACTATGAGTATAAATGACTTACTAAATGAAACTGTTTTGTTATGGGACACCCAAAATGTAAATCGTATCAAAAAGTAAAATATGATGTGCACAATAGCAATTTGTAATAAAGAATCCGTGAAAGTCTCATCAAATTTCATTCAGTGGTATGAGGGGAATTTCAGATAAGATTGATTGATTGTATTTGGTTAAACGTCCCTCTCGAGAATATTTCACTCATATGGAAACGCCACCACTTGCCGGTGGAGGGCTACAATTTTTTGTCCTATTCTCGGCACTCAGGGCCTTTGAGCAGTGAGGGATCTTTTTCGTGCCAGGAACTACTGCGACACGGGGCCTCGGTTTATACGGTCTCATCCGAAGGATCGGTCTCCGCGTCCCGCGGTGGGATTCGAACCCGCGACTCCTTACTTCGCGACTTTAGAGCAGACGCTCTTACCACTGCGCCACGCGGGCGACGTTTCAGATAAGATATGTTTCAGATAAGATATGGGTACCCTAAAGCGTAAGAGACGGACAATAAACGTACGGGTGGACGGACAGACGGACGGACAGACATCCCGTTTAAACCCTCCTGTATTTTATGCGCGGTTGGTGGAGGTATTATTACGCTTTCATTGACCAGAAGCTTTTATAATGTCTATTTCATTAACTTTTGCTTACACAAAAGATAATCAATGGGTTTTTGAATATAATCAAATTTTCAGCCAAGGCAGAGAGTAACAAATGTGAAAATAAACTTACGAGAATTACTCAATTGTTTGCACACATCTTTGCAATTTTGAGACTAAATCCTTCGAAAATTTATTGCTTAACTAATTATGGTTTGGTTACATATAAAGTGACATTGTTTAACCCCACCCCCTCCTCTTCCCCAAAATGAAGTCAATCTTGGTATTTCAAGTGATATTAATTTTATCACTCCATTCCAGACCAACACCGCGAAAGCAAAGAATCACTGATAATTTTTGTTCAATTTAGAGTGCATAAAAATGAAGTTCTACATATCAATGACTTATAACATCAAATCAAGCATCAATAAGAATTCTTCATAGGCTACACGAAATCTTACGTATGCTCGTTGTCTACCTTGACGTCAATATCCATATTTCTTTACCGCGCTTATTTTTTATGATCTCCGTATTTAGGATTGAAATTTTAACAAACTTTCACAAAATTAAGTACAAGTATAAATGAAATTGAAAAACATTTGTATAATAAATTTGAATTATCTTTGCTCTTGCAAGGGGTCCGCCGGTGGTTTGATCGTTGGTGATACATATTTTAAATTTCTGATTTCATGTCTGAGCCGAGTATCCATACGATTGACACAATAATATATCACTGGCAAGAAAACATATTATATTTATAAAATATTTCTTGTTTTTATTAATCTTACTGCTTAAAAAACTTACTAGTATATGCAAATATTAATCAATAATCGTGCGTTGTAAAGACAGCTAAAAATAATGTCTCAATAATTTCCGAAAAGCCCTCTTATATACTTATTTAATTTATAATTACCGACTTGATAACTCCAATAATATATATTGTTTGTATCTGACAAATTAAATGCAGCCTAAAAATTTGAAAAATAATTATTTATACAACATTTACTATATTAATATTAAAATTAAAATTCCGTTTCTCTTATTTTAAAAAGATATGCGCTTAATGCTTATTCTTTTGTTTTCTTTTCTTTAAAACTTAGTTTTCTGTAACCGGCTTACAGTTATGCTGAGTATTTGAAAAAGAAAATGTATTCATAAAAAATCCAAATGAAGTCTAATGACATAGGTACAGTTTTTCAACATCATTTGTAATATATTTAAACAATACCGTATACATTAATTTTCTCTTTAAATATAAGCAAATTCATCGGTAAAAACAATTTATACCTCGCCTCATTGTCACGATGCTGCCTATTAATAATCTTCTATTTTATTTTATGATTGTTATTGAAAGTAAAAAGCAACTTTTGATGACATGTACGATATTTACTGTGCGAGTTTACGTATACATGTATCACCTTGTAGCTAATGTATTTTTAGATGATTAAGCGTGAACTCTTGTGCAACCATTTTCTGGGTTATTGAATAATGTAATGTTTAACTGAAGCAAATTTCATTGAAAAGTAACGAAAGGGTCTTCCAAAGGACAAATCATTTCATGAAATATTTTTCTAATGCACGGAATGTGACAAGGTTATTTTTTGGAACGTTTGCGTAGAGTAATATGACTAGGGGTTTTCTCAATGAAGTTATATAATTACCTATATTTTCAAACTTCCGTATCCTTTCTGGAATTCTGTCTTTTTGTTTGAGTATCAAATATCCTTTATCAAATTCATCTTTTGACACGTTTCCCTCTTCGTGCCACTTGATATCATACTCGTTCTCCAAGAAAGTATTAAAAAAATGCTGAAAATTACGTTTTGAATCGTCAGCCGTTTTTATGCAATGGAATGTACCTAAAAACATTAAAAATAATAATGTTATCATTCAGAAAACAATTACCAATTAAAATTGATTTTTATTTATCGTTTCAAGAATTGAATATTCAATAAATAATTTATTTTCAGCCAGCTCTCTTACAAGTAGGACAATATTGGTGAGTTTAACTGAGACATTTTCAAGGTGAATTTGAAAATCAAGACCATTTATCTTTAGCCAGACTTTGGGCAAAGCTGAAATCATAGATAAAATATCAAGGAGAATAACGATAAAAAATTAGACTTAAACTTCAAATATTTGAGTATGAAGAGAAGGAGATCCCCTTTAAACGAAAAAAAATTATTTGATAAAAAAAAATCCACAAAACGATGATTGTAAACAATTAGTGCATATCACGAGAGAGAGAGAGAGAGAGAGAGAGAGAGAGAGAGAGAGAGAGAGAGAGAGAGAGAGAGAGAGAGAGAGAGAGAAGGAGAGAGTTTTTCGGTCTAAAAGCTATGAGGAAAGGACAGTATGGTGAGGTGACATTCCAGTTTTGACAAAAACGCAGCACAGTTAAAGTTACAGTAAGAAGGCGGGGCCTAATTTTTACGGAAAATGATTACTATGAATTCACACATTACATAAGGTCTTCAAAATACCACAAAATGAACAAAAAATGATATTTCAAACAGCTCGATAGCTGTAAACTACATACAAACTTACAATTACATGCAGTTTTGTCGTTTGTTAATTCACAAACAACAGTATATAAACGATGCATCGATCGCAATGCACTTGTCACTGTGATGTCAGGTCCCAAAAATGACGCAGTTTGTACACAGTGAGAGGCTGATCAAGTAACATTTTGTACAATAAAAATGTCTTTTGTTCTCAATAAAATTTTATTTGCTGTTAATAAAAGACCATTAACTTGGATGTGATTTCTATTTTAGCATTCTTTTCGTAAACTGTCTGTACATTCTCCATACAAGTGATACTGTCGTGTATTTGCATGCAGGTTCATTGAAAAAGAAATGGAAGTACCCTAATAAATCAAATTATTGCAAGAGCATACCCTCAATGTATCTTGTCAATTTTTTTACACATAAACTCAAAAGCCATTAAGGTATTTGAAAAGTGCTGTGAATCTCATGAAAGCTTATTTAATGTAGGTGTTCTGCAAAATATTCAACCTGCCGCTCAACACATTAAATGTAAGCAATTAAAAAAACAAATCTTATTGGTTTGCAACCCTTTTCACAATCTACATATAGCATTGAAAAAGATGATAAATTAAACAAGGATTTTTAACTTGCAATATTAGAATTTATAGATGACCTCTTAACTGCAAGTATAATTGTTAATATCATGTGACGTCGACACCACGTGACAAGTCTAAATAAAATATCTAAATGTTTCCAACTTAAAGATTTAAACCACAATACATTTTTATATCAGTGAAGTCCTAAAAAGAATCGCCCATCCTTATGAAATATTTTTTTATCTTAAACATTGCCGATATTTCCATTTGTAATCTTAACTTTGCTGCAAATGCTGTCTATTTAAAGCATTTTATGTCATTCCTTGTTTTACATAGTAGACGGAAGGGCGGCTCTGAATATCATGCTTCTACTCTTCATCAAATTTGTGCTGGAATTTTGAGATGCGTGACAAAGGTATGACAACATGAACCTTTTAGATAAAAGTGACAAATTATTTTACTTTTGTAGGAAAATCCTCGATGGAAGATCCTATTTCAATTTATGACAAAATTCAATGTGGAAAACAGTCTTAGTATGTTAGTATTGCTAAATACAAATTCCTATTTCAACTTCAAATTATTTAGACGTCGGGGAATGATTTATCTATTTATTATTTTTGGTATTATAGCCGTTCATTCGTTAATATTAAAAATGGAATACACATCATTTCTGTATTTGGTTTGCTATAGGGCCACATCCATTTGAGAACAAACTGAATCAACTGAATCCATGCAATGCTCTTATTTCATTCTTTGGGATTCATGAAAAATTGCAGATTTAACAAATGTACACCTTTTACTCGATCTTACCAGATGTAAACAAACAGCATCGCGGCTAGGCCTATGTATCAGATATTACCTCCCCTTGCTTCACTTCACTACCTTTACTACAATTGTATTATCGAGCGGCAAATTTAACTCATGAAGGCAACGTGATTTACACCCACAAATGACTTATAATTCTAAATTTGAGGTATAATGAATTACTCTTATTAAATCTTATTAAAATAATATCCTTTGATCTGCTCACACAGGATCGCTACATAAGCATCTGAAGAAACCCTACCCCATTCATGGTCATTTTGTGGTGACCTTCCTTATAAAAATATCCATTAAAAATATAAGTTATCAGAGAGATCGTACTGGGAAAATGAATGTGGGAGTGAATGTAGCTGTAAAGAAGATTATATCGTTTCATACAATTCAAAGATCTTTAAAACAAGTAAAAAGCATATATTTATTATATTCTGAACATGAAAGACTGTTGTCGCTTCCTTTGCAGGCTACCGTAAACAGTTTACAATTTTACGTTCGTTTATTATCTGGAGCTTTCACTTTTATAAATAAATTCCGAGATACTTCTAAATTTACTCCAGTGGAACTTTGATCAGATAATTGAAAAGTCACCAGAAGATTTCCCCTAAAGGGGTTTCTTCATATCCTTAAGCAGTGATCTATGTGAGCGGATAAAATGATCTGAATTTAAGACCGTGAAACAAGATGGATTAAAATAATAAGTTGAATTTTTCAAATCCAACATTAAGCAATTTATAGGTAATTAAAAACCTGTTTATCCCTCTGTCTTCGGTATAATTTTTCAATAAGCTATGTTTTATTACTTTATCGATATTATCCCATGTCTTTAAAAATCAGTGATTACATTTTTTACTCCACCCTAATTGTATTGCATATGACTTAGATAAACGAAAACCAGATTTTGTAAATCAAGACAATTCCCCTTCATATATTTCAAGTTTACAAATGATTTAAATTTTGAAATTGAACTTTTTTCAAATCAACGTCAAAATTACCCTTCTTTTTTCTTTGTGTAATTTTTTCTGTATACGTCCATGGTCTATATTCTCTGTCGTAGTGTTTCGGAACATTTCCCTCTAAAACAATGGAATTAAAAAAAATCAAGAATTATTTATAAGTTGTTCTATTCAACAAATTTCTAACTCCTGTGATGAATTATTGTTGAATGATATTAACAACATTAGAGAAAATTTGTAACACAAAATATCATTTACTAACAAATTGCTAGGTCCAGTGAACGTCTGGTGTCCTCTGGTTTACACGTTTAGTTTATTCATAATCATTTTAGGTGGTTGGCAATAACATTTTCTTTTATTTCATTATATTAAAAAGTATGGACAATTAATGAGATGCATTATCATGATTGACATACATCTGAACAATTCTTTCTACTTTTGTTATGTCCGTATGACGAGCATATTTTACTCGAATATGAGATAACAATAGTTTTATTGGATTCTTAAATCTATTCAAACGTCTGTTTCAATTTTTCATTTCTCTGGTCTCATTGTATTTCTTGTCTTGTGAAATATATTTGACAGTAAAATAAACGTATAATGAATTTCAGGGGGTTAAAAGTTTATTATTGTTGTAATAATTTTGTGAATATGTTAAAGAAACATTCCTCCTCTGTATATAATATTTGATTTTTTTCGAATACTGAAATTTGTAGTTTTTATTGTGGTCCATTGCATTTTTAGAAAAAAAGAGGTAACTAGATTTATTATGGCCCAGTTCTTTTTAAAGAAAAACCACAACAGCATTATTATTATCATTATTATTATTATTATTTGCAAATTTCTTAAATATTTTCTTAAAGACTTATTCTTAGATACTCAAATTTACATGTATTGTCAAAAAAATTGATATTTAACATAATATCATTTTAAATATCATCCTCGACTTTAAGAGAAAAGAAATTAAAAAAAAGATGAAGCTTTAAGTCTGTTGTCTTTATCAGTGTTTTAAATGAGACACGGATTCGTAATTGGAAAAAGTGTTTTATGAAAAAGACCATGTGATTTTAAAATACGCAAAGCATTTTATACCACACTTAACACATGATTTTTCGGTCTGAATAATCCACAATTGAACAGCATTTTTGTTAAAATCATGAAATTGAAAGATAACATGACTATGAATATATATAATTTTTGCCACATAGAAAGTTGATTTACTTTGTACATTTTCTTTGGTATGAATATAGAAATGAAGGTACAAAATTAAGCATAAATAATTGCAACTAAATTGTCTTATTTTTTAGAACACCCCATTTAACATATACTCACCTTCTACTTTGCAGAACTTGCTTCGGTACTTAATGCTCCTTAACTTGTCTGGTAAAATATTGTACAGATCTTATTGTTTTTACAAAAGAAATGGACCCCCCAAAAATAAAGAGAGATACATAACACAAATAGAAGTCAATTAAATATACGGATAAGCACTTTCTCCCGCCTACTAATAGTATAAAAACAACGTTTTAGACAATTAGACTGTCTAGGAAAGTAAAAACAAATCTTGCTTTTGTAACGATAGAATTATCACATGGTATTTTAGGTATCATGGTAGCATAATTATATAATTTCATATAGCAATTTGCTTATCCGACTAAAACGTTAAATCAAAGTAAAATAAAAAATACTTTTCTGGATATGCATAATCAGGATGGCAAATGCAACTAAGATGAACATGAATACTGTGGTAACGATGGCAAGTTCTTGCTTACAGCTGCATGCTTCGGGATCTGAAATCGAGAGAAATGCTTACAATAATTGTATAAGTTAGAAAAAAAGGAAAACTAGTTATCATCAGGGTTTTTTCTATCATCTAGATGATACAAGCATTTATTTTACATAATGTCAAAAAGTATTTACTTTCTTTTTTTTGTGCATTAAAACGATTGGATAAAACATATAGAATATGTGAAAAGGACTGCCATTATTTTCCAAAATTTTTGCTGTTGAAAATATAGATCTATCTGTTGATACTCCTCCATTCCTTCACACTCTTTGTTGCAATTTAGCCGGTTACGAGTCTTTTTTTTTAACATAACTTGCAATTCAATTGTGATTGTTTTTTTTTAATTATCGATATGTATTTGTTACTTACATGCACCAGACTTTTCCATTATACTTCTTTCTGTATCTCTTCAATTTCTCGTTCGTTACTATGTGGTTTCTTTAAATATCACAAAATAAAGCAAAATAAATACCTATCACAGATGTAAAAGGGTACTCTTATTAACAAATGTAACCTAAAAACCTTGATGTTCCGTTCTGCATGATAATAAGTGGTTAGATATTAATAATCTCTAGAGAAATTTATATGAAATTATTAATAATAAAAGCTTTTAAAAGAAAGACATTTATAAAACAAAGTAAAGAGATAAAGGTTGTATGCATTGAGACATTAAAATCTGTCATAATACTGGTATTAAAGTACGTAAAACAGATGAATTTAAAAACAAAAGAAGAGCCCACAAAATCCCAAGTAAATTTCCAAATCGTACTAATTTTTCCTTTTTTCTCCTTTACATGCAGAGAGGCGATGTATGGCATTATAAGAAAAATCAGACATTTAAATTACCAGTCCCATTTGATTGTCAATTTGATATTTTTTATAGTGTTGTTGAACTGGTCTTACTATTTGGCTCTGAGATATGGGGTTATGATGAAAATTTTAATATTATTGAAGGTTTGCAATTCAAGTTTATAAGTATGTATTTATTTTGAAAAAGTGTCACACCATTGCACATTGTCTATTCTGAAACAGGTAGCTTTCCTAAAGTTTATATATTTCGGTGCATTGTAAAACGATTTCTTTTTGGGCAAAGCTTTTTCCGGCCAGCAAAATAAAATTGTACATGTTTTCTAAACGCATATGCTGAAACAGTACTGTGATGGAAACTTAACAAGCCCGTGGTTATATTGTACACAGAAAATATGTAATGTACAGCTGTATTTGGTTTATCATATGTACTATGGTACCAACATGTTTTCAATATCAATTGTAAGTGGATACCTGCCACTGTAAAACAGATATATCAAAATTAATTTAATAAAAAGTGTTTTAGTGACTTAAACAACTCTTCAAAAAATCTTTAAGCAAAACTTTGGATTAGATATCATACCTGCATTAATAGATTATCGCCTAAATATAGAAAAAGCAATATATAGAGTACTGCAAATCATCATTTACAATTATAGATTTGAATATTGCTTCATGTGCCCATGTGTGATAGAATCTTTAAAATTTGTAACAGTTGTCAAACTGCTGATAAATTTCATTATTTAGAAGAATGTTACACTTTAGCTAATATAAGAAAAAAAATTATCTTAGTAATTAATATTCACGCAAAGCAAATGAAATCAAAGGATATAATGAGGCGGCCCTATCTCTAAAAAGTTTTTTACAAACGTGCCTACAATGTGTCCTTTCAAAATGATTTTATTTTTTAGACGTATCTCATACCGTTTTTCCGCCACAGGTTTGGAAAAATCGTGCATTTTCTTCAATAATTACAACTTGTGACGTAACGACGTTACTGGTTTTAATGTTATGTTTAATGTTAAATGAAATCTGTTAATTCTCTTAACCGAAATCTATTTACCCCGGGACTTAATCCTGCAAATATTCCAGTAAACCATTTTGAACTTTCTTTCGATCCATGTTATATATCGTTGATAGTTCGAAATAGTTTAATAATGTTAAGAAATATATAATTTTGTAACAAACGATTGTACCAGACAAGCTATGAAGCCTGATAAATCAAGATAAAATGAGGTGAGTTCTTAAAAATTGAACGTATTGTTTATGAAGTAAGATTTATTTTGGCAATGAAAAAGCTATCAAAAGACACGGGGAGGAGGGGAGGTTCCATTCCATGAAATGGAGGCGCTATGAATGTTGGGTATTTTTTTAACATCTTAATTACTCCCTATTTATGGTTATATGATATGCCTTATTCCGATTTTCTTGAAAAATGGGAGTGCATAATAGTGATTGGGGTGTCCGTCTGTCTGTTACGCTTTGGGGGTACCTCTTTAGTTTTGTTTTGCCGTTGGAAACCTAATATATTGTGTCGGATCAAAAAGTAAAGTAGAAGATGCACAATGGCAATATGTTATTAAGATTCTGTGAAAGTTTCATTGAATTTCACTCAGTGATATGAGAGGAGTTGCAGTAAAGAGATGACATCCCCCAAAGCGTAATAGACAGACATACGTACATGTACATACTGATTACTATATACCTTCTTGATTTTCATGATTGCTATTATTGAAGCTAAAATTTGTACCAGAAACCTCTAACCTCAAACACAAAACAAGATCATATTAAACTACTGGGTCATGCATAAGTAAACATGTGTATTTTGTGTAAGAGTTGAACCGAGTTAGAATCTTAAGGAATTAATGACAGTTGCGATATAAAATGAATTTTTAATGCATAGGCAAATTTGAACAAAAATGATTTTAATAAAACGGTATATTACAATATCGAATATCGAAAATATCCCTTCTAAAAATTACCTGCTTTATGTCTTGTTAAAATCTGTCCTAAAACAACAAGCAAAAGAAATATACAAATATATGTTGAGCAATAATGGAATAGAATATCCAACCTTTTAAACTAATTGGAAACCACATTTTTATGCAACAAAATTGTGCTTTATACCTACCTACAACATACAGATATCACAAAAATATCGATTTTTCTTTAGCTTTGTTATATCACATAAACAAATTCATACTGTATCAGAGTGAGTTTCTGAATAACCCATTCTTTATGAAAACTGTCTTGCACACTTTGATTCAAAGATATTGTTTGAGATACATAACAGATACAATTACGTCAGAAAAAACATATGTTTGTCCAACATGAAAATATTCGTGCGATACATTCTACTACAAACTTTTTATCATATACATCACTTCCTGTTTCGATTTTTAACCAATTAATAATGTATTTTCATCTTAATATTGAATTTATCGATGATCATTTTTTTAGTTTATTTTTAAACCAAGTGTTTGGAGGTGAAGAAAGATTGATTGATTGATTGTATATTGTTTAACGTCCCTCTTGAGAATTTTTCACTCATATGGAGACGTCACCGATGCCGGTGATGGGCTTCAAATTTAGACCTATACTCGGCACTCAGGGCCATTGAGCAGTGAGGGTTCTTTATCGTGCCAACGCCTACCGTGACACGGGACCTACGTTTTTAAGGTCATATCCGAAAGACCCGTGACTTTCACTTCTAGTGCCGAGCGCTTGGCGAAGGAACAGTCACTACCTATGTTTACGTCTTAGGTATGACGCGGCGCCGCGATCGAGAATCGAACCCGGGCCTCCCGATCACGAAGCGAACGCTCTACCACTAGGCTACCGTGACCGGTAGGTGAAGAAAGAAACAGAAAAAAATATGTACATACCATTTCAACCTATGAAAATGTTCTAGAAAATTGCATAACTGATAAACTGATAACATATCTTTGATTTATAGCACGTAGGCTTAATATAGCATGCACTTATCATTTTGGGAGTGAAACTCTGTGGAGCAGCAGGTGTTACCTAACGTCTGTCGAAAAAAGAACAGTACTTTGCAAGTATTTTAATATTATTCATTCTCCACGAAATCATAGTGTAAATTAGTTTTTGATGATAGGATCGTTTTTAATTATAGGTGGGTAATTTTTTTTCTGCAGAAGCATAAGGGTTTTATCTACTTTTTTCTCCTTTGATATATGTATTTTTATGTAAAATGATGATTATAGAAGAATTTAGAATTATTAATATGAGAAAAATTTGAGTTTTACTTTTAAGAACCGGTATGTAAGAATCGGTTTCGTAACATGTTAATTTTCAAGATTGAAAATTTATCATCTGTTTCAGATAAAATACCTGATAGAAATATATCTACCATATGATTAAAACTAAAATTGATAAATACACTATGTATATATATATATATATATATATATATATATATATATATATATATATATATATATATATATATATATATATATATATATATATATATATATATATATATATATATATATAATAAATATAGTGTAGAAATTAAAGGAAAGATATCGGATTCATGATCTTTTAGCGGATTTAAAAACTATATTTCTTTACAAAATCATGTGACAAAATGACCTTGATCTTGCTCTTGAGTTTTAGATAACTTTGTATCGAAGATAATCACACGATATTCAGACAGTGGGGAAATTTTTCATCATAAATAAGGAATATTGACAAAAGATAAGATATTTGTAAAATAAAAAAAAAACATGCAGCGATAGCAATTTCACTTGTTTAAACAAATCTGATGTAACGAATAAAATACATAACTGGGAAAAAGATAGATTATAGATGGATGTTTAATTTTACCTTTATTTTATCTTCAGGAAATCTGGAACAATTTCACCTTTTCAAGTTTTCCTGATCTCTTCTAACTTCTTATTGCCATGGCTCTTATTATTGGTAAGGTATTTCCTTTTCATGAACAATTGCGTCTTGTTCACTTAAATGTCGATAATCAAAGTCTCTTCAGCTTCTCCTTAAAAATATTCACAACCCTTGATACAGTATACCAGATAAGCTTTTTTTAGTAAATCGTATTTATAAAAGACTTTACATCAATAATACTTTACAAGGTTTGTTCGAAAAGTTCTTTGATGATGTAAGTCTTACTTATATTACTCATCAGAAATTTAAGTCACTTCAACTTGGCAAATCTATAAAAGATCAACGGATATTTATGTCATTGAGAGTTATCTCTCTTATCAGAGTACTAACGACAATATAACGTCAGAAAATGCGTCAAAGTTTTCATTGAAGCACTATCCTTATACATTCCACCCAGTACAATCCAATATCCACCCATTTACAGCCTTTTTCTAATGCTAAATAGTTATTTTTTAACAATTATTTTCAATGAATAATTTGTTTTAAGGTTTTCATTTCTTTGACTACTTAACTCTGCTTTCACAGGAAAAGCAACTATAAAGCATAAATGTGTGTTCGTGACATTCCAACTTTGTATAGTTTTTGTTGGGATTTTTACAGTTAAACTTTTTCTTCACAGAATTTACGCATCTGATACAGTATCCCTGACACTTAACTCTTTGCCTATCGCACAGTGTATGACGTAACAATAGCTTTTACTTCATACACTTAATGATGACGTTACCCTTTTCCCCACAGCGCACTTGAGTAAGTTTGACGATTTTACAGCTTTTTTACAACTCTTTTAAACAACTTTCTTAACAAAATTTTAAATAGCAGCCGATATGTTTTAAAGCATATTTTATTTATATATTATTCTTAGGCAGCTTTCTATTGTTAGGTATCGGAATTTTTTTTTCTCAAATAAAAGGAGTATATACATTTACTCGTATACATGCAATTTTTTTTAAATAATTTTTTTTTT
>PRKT01000673.1:43922-112814 GCA_003671525.1 Saccostrea glomerata
TAAAAAAAAAAAAAGAATATAAAAACATGTAATATAAATAAATCTAAAATGTCGCCTTCTCTGTCTTGTAAATCATTGCATTGTGTTTTAATTAATTAATTAAATATAATTATGCAATTTTTTGGAGTGAATTTTTATGATGCGTTACTTGTAATTATTATATGCATAACTGTAAAATATATATATTTATACTAAGTACATGTATGTGATCTTGTAATTGCAAGTCATGAAACCGTGCCAAAATATGCTATGAAGACCTGATTGTAAGGTGTGAAAAAACCGGTTGCAGAAACTTGGTCGGGTAAATTCAAGATAATTGATTTTGCTGATCAATTTCTCTTCAAGAGTGTAAATGATAATTGACAAAACTAACTTTATTTAATCTTTTACAACATTTTGGTCTTAAATGTTTATACATAGTCTTTATTAGTAGTATAATAGAAATTTACCTTTTCTTTCTTGTGTTTCCCTCGCGTATTTATTAGTGCCATCTGTCAATGTGTTGACACAATTTTCATCAAAAATTAATTCAAAAAATTGTTTTTCATTATCTTCCGGTCCCAGACTATGTGACGGTCCAACATCACACAAAAAAGGGGGTGTTTCAAATGATTCTAATACTGAGGACCAGCATGGTTCCAAAGGCTGTAAGGGTTGAACTACTGGTATATCATCTTCCTCTTCATCGGAACTGTCAGAGTCGACAAAAGATATGTAATCTGAATTTGTGCCCTCGCTATCGTCAGCGGAATCGCTCATTATCGGCCACTTTTTCTTCAGATTTACAACAAAAATTAATATGCAAATGACGTAATTTTACGATGATTATCTATTATGACGTCAGATCTACTAAGAGATGTATTTTCCCACTATTTTATTTGTTTTTAAATATTATATTCCGCTGGCATGACGATAAAACGCTAAACGAAAAGCAGATGCGTTAAAGTGCGTGATTGTGGGGTAAAGGTATATGCGTTAAAATGCGTGACTGTGGGGCAACGGTATATGCGTTAAAGTGCGTGACTGTGGGGAAGGGGGTTAAACACTGCCTGACTCCTTGTACACACATGCAAAACTCGCTTTTTTTATTCATTCAACATTTTAAGTGTTTATTAGAATTTTTTCCTGTGTAAAACACAAACCTTCATCGTTATATGCTGCTCCATGACGTTCTTAAACGTATCGTTTTCTCGTTTTCATTGAGTACTACCTATCTTATCACATTAAATCTCTTCTCAAAGTAAAATAATAACCAAAAAATTAGAATACGAATTGATATAACAATTTGTGAATTAATTTTTTAAAGGATGCTTTCATTTATTGCTCTATTTTTTGAGAGGATTTGACTACAGGCATATTTTTTATGTATTGTGTGTAACTTACGAAATTTTGACCCCATCAACAAAATGATTTTTGCATAAAACTGGATTTTTTTAAATTGTGATATTTTTTAAAAAGTAGTTGGAACAAATTATTTAAATTTATTGTACAGAAAAATATACCAAACTTGAATAACATATGGCATCAAATTAAAAAAATATGACAGCAGTCCACAAACTTTTCGAATACCTCTTATAAAGAACATTCAGTAATAGATATCATACATGTAACAGGAATGAAATATAATTTAAAAAAAATACTTCATTGTGATAAGAAACCCAAATGATTATAAAAGTCTTTAATTTAATACAAAATTCAATGGAAAAAGTCTGGGAAGACTTGAATCAGATTGTTTTTGCTGGTAATATTCGTGTGTTGATAACATGAATTTTAAAAGCATTGAGTTTAATCGAGGCTAATTATATCATTGTATCATCAAAATATGTGTCAAACCCTTGTCTCGTAAAAGAAATTGTAAGTATATAGATCTTATTCTTGTGTGTCAAATCATATGAGATAAAATATTCGAAATACAGGTGAAAATGGTTTATTTCTTCATGAATTAAATAAGTAATAATAGTTTTTTTTAAAATTAGGTTAGGATATTTGACATAGGGCTTTGATTTAATATTATCAATTATTAATGAATGAAGCTAATTTCAACTTATGTTATACGATATAACATAACTTGGGGCAGTTTACGATTTAGAAACCGCTTCGCAGTTTATAAAAGAGCGTAAACTGCCCCATTTTTTGTTATATCGTATAACAAAAGTTGAAATTAGCTTCACTCCTTATATTTAATTTCAGTGCGGACAATAAGATGATTTTCCCAAGAATAAGACTTCAAATTGAGCATTATTTGAAAATAACGTCAAGCGGAGTAATACGTTTTTGACGTATCTCATTGTGACGTAGACAAGTTATGTCATACAAAATATTACATGTTCCTCTGAATTTTTCAGCCTATGAAATTGCTTGATACAAGTGAAATTAAATTATTGTAAAATATTCATATATGAAACAGATGAGCCGGATTATGAAGTGTCTTCAATTTTCAAATTATTTTATCGAATCAACGTAGGAATCTGAAATTAATATTGTATATTGATTAAAAACTTTAAAAAGTCTTCGACAATTATAAAAGTTGCGCGCATTTAATACCAAAGTAAGAGTAAAATGTATTTTTAATTCTTATTGATTAGTTGTTTATCGTTTAACGTCCTCCTCGAGAATTTTTCACTCATATGGAGACGTCGTCGTATGCCGGTGAAGGGCTTCAAATTTAGACCTATACGCGGCACTCAGGGCCATTAAGCAGTGAGGGTTCTTTATCGTGCCAACGCCTACCGTGGCACAGGACCTACGTTTTTAAGGTCATATCCGAAAGACCCGTGACTTTCAATTGTAGTACCGAGTGCTTGGCGAAGGAAAGTCACTACCTATGTTTACGTCTTAGGTATGACGCGGCGCTGCGAACGAGAATCGAATCCGGGCTTCCTGATCCCGAAGCTAACGCTCTATCACAAGGTTACCGTCATCGGATTTTTCAATTCTCAAAGAAATCTGTAAATAAATTTAGTTTCATACTGATTAACTAGGTTTTCTGAAAAAGACGTGCATTAGGTATCTAACAGAAGGTAGGTAAACATTCTCTCCTATCATTACTTCAACATGGTCAATCAGAACTGACATGTTTACAATGTAATCTTGTGGTTACTTGTTTGTACCGTCATATGATCTTTAAATGATAATATTTTATAAAATTACCAGCACATAAGTAATTAAATCAATTTAATTTGCTGGTAAAAATTTGATGATGAGCGAAGTAAGAGGCTTTATAGAAAATAAGCTCGAAGCTAACTTTATACATATACCAGTGTATCAAAAAGGATTATTTTTGTAGTCAATTCAGTATAGGTACAATAATTCAAAATTAATTGATATGAAAACCCATTTTTGAATTAACGCTAAACTTGACGCACAGCCTGTTAAACAGTTCTTTTTTATTGCAATTGTAACTCATTTCATAAAATGTCGAAGTACATGTATTAAAAAGATGTTTATATTCACAAATGTTCCTGTACTGAGAGAAAACAACTCTGATTTTTCACACTTTTTTGCTGAATCTCTTTTATAATTTATTAAGATGAGTGAAAACATATACATGCGTAGTTAATGTCTTTTTGATTTTTTATGCAAGGGTGTGCTATATACGTATGAACAATTACGACGAAAGCTATTAAAAATAATTGATAAATCAAGACTTTCAAATGATCGTTTAAACAGTACATTTTGCCAAGTCAATGATCAATACAATAATCCCATCGTGAAAAGGGGCACACGGCTGTCTCAATAGTTAGTATGACTTTATAATAATCTAAAACCGGTCACGGTAGCCTAGTGGTAGAGCGTTCGCTTTGTGATCGGGAGGCCCGGGTTCGATTCTTGTTCGCGGCGCCGCGTCATACCTAAGACGTAAACAAAGGTAGTGATTGTTCCTTCGCCATGCGCTCGGCACTAGAAGTAAAAGTCACGGGTCTTTTGGATATTACCTTAAAAACGTAGGTCCCGTGTCACGGTAGGCGCTGGCACGATAAAGAACCCTCACTGCTCAATGGCCCTGAGTGCCGCGTATAGGTCTAAATTTGAAGCCCTTCACCGGCATACAGTGACGTCTCCATATGAGTGAAATATTCTCAAGAGGGACGTTAAACAATACACAATCAATCAATCAATCATAATCTAAAATAGATAGATAGTCTAATCTCTGACAAGTATAAACAAATTATGTAATGTTGTGATACATTGTACAGAAAATGGTTTTGAACAGTAGATTTGCGACGGGTTTTATGCTATTTGTTTTGGCAAGATCAAGTTCAATAACAAAAAAATGGTTAATGCTTGTCTGAACTCAAATTCTGTAAAGGAAATTTACCGAAAGCTCTATTTAATACAAAACTTGCTTACGGTTAGAGGGCATACCATAATATAGAATAAATATCATTCATGAAAGTTATAAATCATTGCATGAGAAGTTAAAAGAATTCTTCTTTTCTTCGGTTTACGGTTTATTTATAATAATAATAATAATAATAATATATATATATATATATATATATATATATATATATATATATATATATATATATATATATATATATATATATATATATATATATATATATATATATATATATATATATATATATAGTAAAAAATAACAGAACGCCGATTAAAACTCTACCGGTTTCAATTGTATCATCAAGAGTTTTTTATTATATATATATGGAAAAGGAACAAAGTCAAAGGGTGAAAAATCTGACAAATATTGTTGATTTTACAAAACATTATCTATCTGTTTGTCCCCCAAACTCACTTAAAAAACACTTTCTCCTTTTGACCTATGGGTTTGGACGCTGTCATGAAAAAAAATAAGTCAGTGGATTCCTGATTCTAGTTCCTCTCATAACCCTTTAGATTTTTTTGGCAAATATTTGCTTTCTAGACATCTCAAGAAATTGAACTGCCTCCCCAAATAAGAATTTGAGCAACAAGACCACTAATATTTAGGAAAGTCGCATATAAATTTGTTGCTTAAGGGGTCGAAAACAATGGATTAAAGTTTCATTATCCATTTGAAATTCAGGCAAACATGGATAAGTGTTTAGATATTCTTACACGATGTTGTTTTTGCTCCTGTTTTTAAAACATAGATTAATCATCAAATACTAAGTTTTATTAACAATCAAATGGTTGTTTAAAACAGTGTAAACAACTCCAAAAATGATGCCTATCAGTTTTTCTATATTAAATAAAGTCAATGAAAAACCATCATTTATAATTTGTTGAGATTTGGCAAACAGTACATTGGTTGTTGTAAGTTTTTTTCGTCAAGGACGGTAACCCATTTTTGATCCTATCATTGAATTTTTGTGCATTGAAATTCTCCTTCCCATGTGTCTGTAAAATTGACATTGATTGTAGTAGTTTTCAGATATTTATTAACAACGCTCGATCCTGATATTTAAAGTCTTAAAATGTTTTGCCAAGTAAATTTTTAATTTCTACATACATAGCTTAATTGAAATTCAAAACAAATAAATGTGGATCAATGTTCTTCTTTTGACGCTACAGTACATTTAATATTACTTTTTTGCACTGAAATTTGTATCTTAATTTTAAATGACATCTTTGACTTTTTTCGTCCAATTTTTTTGTCCAAATAAAGCATAAAACAAAATTACTCAAGGTCCATTTTTAAAAAGACAATTTAAAATTTTGACTTCGAAAAAAGATTCAAATTGCTTCGATTTTTTCTCGGATTTTCAGAATATATTTACTATATTTGTCACATTTCGTTGAAAGAATTCATAAGAAATAATTTAATAGATAATTGAGAACCAGCATAACACGTTTTACTGCAGAAAAACAGCCTTGTTTGCAAGCAGCATGGAAAAATAGGAATCTTAAATTTCCAGAACTGTTATAGTTCAAAAGGGAAAAAAAACTTATCATTATTTTCCAAAAAAAAAACTTCTGCCACCAAATATAGTTCCTAAGTTAATTCTATTCTCATTTTATTTAGTCGTGATTTTTTCATTGAATATACCGTATAAGTAGAATTTTTAGCGAGGATTTAATTTTGACATTATTAGCGAGAGTGCTGACATCGCTAGAATTGAATATCGCTAAAAAATTATTGCGTATTATTTGTAATAGCTTCTTAAATTAGCGTTTTAAAGTGGCTAAATTTACTTTTTGCTAACAATAAAATATCAGATTTTAGGTTCAAATCGCTAGTTTTGCGTCTTGCTAAAATGTCCACTAATACGCTGTTCAATTAGCATTGTAGAATTCAGATTTAATGTTAAAACTTAAAAATGACACAGAAATTTATTAATAAAAAAAACAGAACCAAAATCCGCTAAAAGCTCAGTACCGAACGACCTTAAGTGAGAAGGATATGGGGATTACGACTCCAGATAATAAAGTTTTCATCTAAATTAGTTGATGATGTTATTAATAAAATCAAATTTCTTTTTTTGTCTGATGCATTCAATGAATGCAAAATAATAAATTTGATATTTTATATGAGAAAATTACTACTTAGTGCTTTTATATATTAGATAAACATGTAGACCTACAACCTTCAGGTTGCATTTCAGATCTATAATTAAGTTTTCGTCTTAAAATTATGCTTTTTTATCTTTAGCAAATAATGTTTGAATAATGTCAGGTTGCTTTGGGTTGGTACTGTAGATACTATGACCTTGTAAGTAAATACGATATGTCGCTTATTCAAACGCTGCCTGTTGTTTTAATTATAAATGTTGGTCTGTTTTAACAATACGTTGTATTTAATTTGATTAGAATATGAATAGTCTTAAGTTTTTCCGACCATGACAAGGATCACATGTACAGTGTGGGGAAAATTCTCGACCAAAACACTTAAACCCTTTTAAGCTCACCTTAGCCAACGGCTCAAGTGAACTTCTCTGATCACATTTTGTCCGGCGTCCGTCTGTCTGATGTCTGTCGTCGTTCGCGTCATCGTTCTCGTCGTTGTAAACTTTTCACATTTTCGACTTCTTCTTAAGAACCACTGGGCCAATTTCAACCAAACACCCCACAAATTATTCTTAGAAAAAGGGGATTCAAGTTTATTGAAATGAAGGGCCACACTCTCTTCCAAGAAGAGCTTATTATGAAAGAATTGAAAATTAATGTCATTTTTAAAAATATTCTTCGCAAGAACCACTGGAGCAGAAAAGTTGTAACTCATGTGGTAGTATCCTCAGGTATGGTAAATTCAAGTGTGTCCATATCATGACCCCCGGAGCAAGGGTGGGGCCACAATGATCGATCAAACTTTTACACAGGAGTATATAGGGAAAATCTTAAAAAAAATCTTCTGCTCAAGAGCCACTGGGCAAGGAGAGATGAAACTCATGTGATAGTATCCTCAGGTAGAGTAGATTCAAGTTTGTTCAAATTATGACCCCTGGGGGTAGGGTGTTGCCACAATGGCCGAAAGTCTGACATAGGAGTATACAGGGAAAATCTTTTATATTCTTCTCAATAACCACTGGGCAAGGAGCGATGAAGCTCTTGTGGTATCATCATCCTGTAATGTAGATTCAAGTTTGTTCAAATCATGACCCCTGGAGGTAGGATGGGGACACAATGGCCTATCAAAGTTTTACATAGGAATATATCGAAAAAATCCTCTCATGCACCACTGGGCCGGGAAAGATGATTGATTATTTACCATTTAATGTCCCTCTCAAGAATAGTCACTGATATTTCACTGATATGGAGACGTCACCATTGCCGGCATAGGGCTGCAAATTTAGGCCTATGCTCGGCACTTACTGCCTTTAAGCAAGGAGGGATCTCTATCGCGCCACACCTGCTGTGACACGGGCCTCGTTTTATACGGTCTCATTCGTAGGACTTATCCATTAAGTCGCCTTTTACGACAAGCAAGAGGGTACTGAAGACCTTTTCTAACCCGCATCGCCGAGGGACCCACGAAATATGAAACTCATGTAAAATCATCCTCAGGTAATGTAGATTCAAGTTTGTTCAAATCATGACCCCCGAGGGTACGGTTGGGTTAGGCAAAAATGGCTGTTCAAGTTTTACATAGGACTAGATAGGGACTTCTTTTAAAATCGTCCTGTCAAGTACTTCAAATCAATGATAAGTGAAACGTATGTGGAATCGTCCTCAGGTAGTCTAGGGTAGTCTAGATTCCAGTTTGTTCAAATAATGACATCCAGGGAAAGTGTGGGGCCACAATGGGGGATCCAAGATTTACGTTAAATTATATTTTCAAAAATCTGATTAGTGATACTTGAATTTATATTGAGGCATTTTCTGGTTGTGTAGAATTGTGTTTGTTAAAATCATAACCCCCAAGAGTAGGGTGGGGCCACAATGGTGGATCAAAGTGAGTGATGTGGCCCTTGGGACTCTTATTTGGTGTTATTAGAGGTCCATGTTCGCTATGATCTCAGATTGCATTGTTTCAGAGGAAACTTTTGCTTCATAACTGTTACTATTTTCATAAAATGTATGCAATTGCAAATAGGCTATTTAATTGGACACCTCCATATGGGGAAGGATATAGATATAACGAACAGTATTCAATATCAAAATCTATAAAACAATAGGAGCAAAGCAAACACGGGCCTCCGAAACATTAAAGGTGGGATCAGGTGCTTTTATGAAGTTAGCATCCCTTGCTGGCAGGTCCAACCATGTGCTCCATGTCATGCTCAAGAAAATAACGGTAGAAAAACATTCGTCAATTTAGTGTATAAATAATGGACTAACAATTAGTATGAAAAACATCAGTCAGCATTTGACTGAATGATGAATTGTATTTGTTGACAAGGTCATTGTATCCACGATAGAACTTACGAAATGGTGACTTTAAACGAGACTGCTGATATTCTTGTTTCATCAACTTGTTTGTCAATATTTTACTTTGTTTTAGAAATTCTTCGTACGTAGAGCATGCACTTGCGTATCGAATCAACTGAGATATATACACTCCGTATCCAGACGATGATGGTATATTGCTGCAAAAATAAGGGGAGTTGACGATAGAAAAGTAAAAATCATCACGTTTATCATATAGCTTGGTAGTTAGATTACCATGATCGTCTTTTTGAAGTAAAGTATCCAAGTATAAACCTCATACCGAGTTTTACAGCAGCTTTATAGAAGTGTTTAATTTCACTCTAGTTTACTGTTTCCGTACCCTTAATTTTTAATGCAGTGTCTCGAAAAGCCATTGTATAGCTTCTCACAATTAAACAATGGAAAAAAAGTGGTTATATATTTGATAATTTTATTATTTTCAGAACGTCAACATATAAAAAGTTACAAGCACATTAGAAGGGATGAATACACAAGTTTAAAATGAAAGCCATACCACTGCTATTTAAAACGGTTAAGCAAACGCTGGAATAAAACACTGTGTCTTAAATGGTCAGTGGCTTACTTGGACTGCTACAGAGTGTCAAATGTCTTAATTATAATATTATACTTTCGTGTAAATTAGATGAATCCTATTGATCGAGCAATATTTGTTAAAAACACCATTACCCGCTGCCCACCAGCGTGGCAACAGTCAACATTGCTTGACACCGGGTGATATGAAAAAAATAGCGACTGCGCAGAATTTATGCGAACACGGTTCACTATTACATTTGTGTAAAATATTCAGTATAATATAATAATTATTGCATGTATTTGAGTGTAACATTGAAAATTTTCATCCCAAGAAAACTATCATGCAATATTTGTGTATAATTACTTACCACTTCCACCACCAGCCCCAACCACCACACTGATGGTTTTTGTTATTTTGAAGTCCATGGATTGTATGATATGAAAAATCTGTAATGAATAAAGATATACTCCTCTGTGTAAAATTGTTGATTGAAAGGTAGGCAATGAATTGAAACCTTTGATTTACTAGAATATGCTACATGAACGCTGCTGCCAAATAGTTATTATGCCTGGTGATTTATGTGTGTTTATGATTCATAAAAATATTGATGCTTACTATTCCAAATGTAGTGCGAAAGTTGTGTGGGCCACTGGTCCTTCTAATGTTTTTGTGTTGTAAATCCAGATCGATAGTAGGAAGTAACAAATCTTCAGGAAGGCGGTTGTTGTACATCTGCGTGGGCGAACCCCCCAACCCCCTTGCCCTGGCTGGCGAACCCATTGACACTTTACCTTCTTTTCTATTGTTCAATCATTTGTTTGAACAGAAGACATGAAAACACGTTATTTATTCTTGCTAAATCAAATATTTCTTAGGGTATCCGGGTATCTGGTATAAAATAACTCGTACGTAGTTTAAGCTAGAAATACAAGGTGTCAAAAAATAAGTCCGGACTACTGAGTATTTTAAACAATCTAAATTAAACTAAACTATATTAGCTTTTATAACCTTTCACTCTGAATAAAGTTTTGAACCAAAAATCAGTAAAAAAAAAATATTTCCTCTCTTAGTAACGATCAAAACTTTTTGTTGTTTGTATCATTTTGTATCGTTATGTGCCAACTTCACATTAAGTGGAAATGAGAAAATTTTAAATATAAGAAGCATATAAAAAACTAATATATCCCAAAAATTTAAGCAAAGTGAAGAAAATTCGTATTAGCCAATACCCATTTTAGTTATATTATTTATGTCAATTTGGCAACTTAATCTTATAGGCCCCTTGTGGTAATATTTTTATGCAAAAATTCCCTTTCAACTTTTTGATATACAAATACGGATTGCATACTGAAAAGAAAATGGTAATGACCTAGCTGCAGTTCTGTAGCTATCCAAAAATATATATTGATAGACCGGATAGCTACAGTACCACCCATTGAAAAAACTGTATATTTATTGCGCACAAAAAAGTGCGCTCGGTTTTTGATTATTTCTTCCTAATTCTTACCTCAATTGCAAAAGAGGGAAGGTTTTAAAAAGTTTCTGTTTCCTTTATCAATAACATTCGTAATTGACATCTGGACGAAGCATATTGGACCGAATTATCTTTGAAACCAAAATTGCAGTATATATAATCGAAATGTTCGATGATTACAATATCAGGGTCAGGAGGACTATTAAAAATAATTATGACGAATGTTTTGTTGTGGAAACAGTGGAAAAAAATATGTTAGGAACACACCGTAAGTAATATTATGAGATTTCAGTTTTAGGAACATGGAGAAATAAATCGAAAACTTTTCGTGCGCAATAAATATACAGTTTTTATAAATGGGTGGCACTGTAGCTATCCGGTCTATCAATATATATTTTTCCGGATAGCTACAGATCTGCAGCTAGTAATGACCTTGACCTGAGCTTGCATCTAATATAAAACGATCAAATTCAAGTTCACTGAAACCATCAATTAGTGATATTGTCTCCCTGTTTCTGTCAAAATTTAAATACAAGAAATGTGATAAGAATCCTACGTACATTAAAACACATGTTTTTATTTTGTACTTAAAATCATCTTTTTCTTTGTGTTCAGAATGTTTCTTTTTCTTTTGGGAATAAAATAGATAATCATCACTAACATAATTAAAAAAAACTTTTTTTTTAATTCACATTACGAAATATTGCAGCGAGGCTTCATCAAATTAAACCTTAAGTACTTAAAGGATTTTTTATTCCAATTTCCTAAAATCATTTCTAAAAATTGAAAAAAATTAATGTAATCAAGTTGGAAATAATACCAATGTTTAAAAAAAATATTCAAAATGTTTTAACAAAAAAGCAAAAAAGATACGTATAAGGCATCGTTATTATGACCATGGAAAATTTTATTCAATCCTTGAAAAATATTTCAGGACCTTGGATGACAAAATTTCATGTTAAACTATATGCAATACATAGAACGTGTCATATATTTTGTCAGAACATATAAGAAAAGAACTATTAAATGTTTTGATTTTTTAAATGATTGTTATATGTTTTATAATAATTTTAAATATTATATATACAACACTTATATATAATTTTTTAAGAATATGCTTCATTAAAATCTTTTAAAAAGGTTTAAAAATATTTCATGGATGAATTCCTCAAAAATTTAAATAAATACTTTCTTAGATCTTTTTGAAACATTTGTAAAATATTACAATGGGAATTGGAATTATGTTCAACAATAGTTCTATTGCACACTAAAACGACACGTCGGGTCAAAGGTCATAGGGGAAAAAATTTTACATCTGGGTTCTTATGCCTGTAAACATGATAATCATCGAACGAAGACAGCTTATTATACCCCTTTGTAACACATTAATTAAGCACGGAAATTGAAAAAAAAAATAGCAGTCCGATAAAATATGTTCTAAGGTTACTATCGACAGTTAAAGATTATAAAGCTTCATTCAATTTCTTAAATTTGAGCTTGTGAAATAGGTGAGTGGAACGTAATGATATTGTCTGCTCTCTACTTTCACTTTGCTGTTTTCTCTCTCACACTTGTTAAGAATTTGATAGCTACAGATCCTGTATTGCTAAAAATGATTTTTTGCGCATTATTTGGGAAATTTTCCAACCTTGGTAAATTTTATACACCTTTTAACCCTTAATAATCAAATTAAACATCTCTATGTACAAGTGATAAACTAGCTCGCTTGAATTGAAATTATCAGTAATCTCTCGCTGAGCTCAGACAATTCAAATCAAGCCAGTTTATTGCTTGTAGAGGCGAAAATATATGGTTAAGAGGTGAATAAAATAAATTAGTTTAAGAATGTATCTGGAATTAGGGGGTGAAAGGTAAATGATTTACCAATTTAAAGTTGAAAAGTGGAGAAATTCTCCCAAATACTGCGCAAAAAAATCCTGCACTGTAAATTGCACATTTTTTGCATTACATGATCAGTAGCGTGATGGTCAAAGACTAATATATAAAACCATAACACTACAGTTCTGCATCTAGGACTTTGATTTTTATGCCACAAACATAATAATTCATTTACAAGTTTTTACATCACTACACTGCAAAATTCCTTGTATCACGCCAGTAGGGATGATCAATTTTGTGGAGGTGAAGCTATAGCTGCAATAATGTAGTCTTCTCCCATTTTTTCAATCGCTGCCCCCCAAAAGGGAGAGGGCTACATTATTGCAGCTTGTAGAGCTGTAGTGAAAAATTATAGCAGCTATAGTGATAATGTATAGCAATGAACTCTGGCTTCTTTGATTTGATAGAACCTCACGAGTGTCATGGCTGACAAAGGGTTCAGTAATGTTATGGAAGAGCTGAATCTTTCTCATGCAAATTTGCTTGTTCCACCAGGAAGGCATGGTATTGCAAAGATGACTGCATATGATGTTCAGAAAACAGATGAAATAGCAAATGGAAGAATATATGTAGAACAAGCCAAAAGACATAGAAATTCTTTCGCTTTTTGAAGTTCCTGTTACAATTTGTCAACATTTATTCGATACACTCAAAATTGCTAGTGGAATATGCAATCTTTTATCCACCCCTTCCTAGGTATGATTAAAATGGTAAAAAAAATAAGCTATGAGGAATTTTTTCTCTTCGGAAACATTTATATTTTAAAATTTTGGTATAACAAACATGAAATCAGTATATGACAATGGTTTAATATATACATTACACATTTGTCAACACATTGGTGACATTGTTAATGTCATTCTCAGAAAGTTCACATTTTATGGTACTTATATCTAAAGGTAGTACACTAAATATGACAAATAATCTTTTTCCTCAAATTCGGTTTGAAATATCGCCTATCAGACCCATGTAAGAAGATTGTGAAATCAGACATTCGACCTTAGAATGTGTATTTTTTTTAAATTAACAGTCAATCTATTACAAACTTGTGTGATACTGTTTATAAAGGCAACCCTTAAATGTTACTTAAATTCAGTAAAATACAGGTATATTAATATCAGTTTATCTGAGACAAATATTATGTATAAATAAAACATATATAGCCCAGAAATGGAAAATTCACAGGTAAATATGCATATTAACCACAATAAAAAATGTAGACTCCAACTATTGGAGGATTGACCTTTAGTATTGTTACTTATATAGTGGTAAAGGGATTGATCTTGATGCTAGTGTCAGATTGTTCAAATGATGACAACGTAGATTTCATGTAGTATTGTTGGATGTCAATCTGTAAGCAATCCTGCTCAATCATAACTGCTCCGGAAGCATGTGGTTCCTTCCCCTTGGCTTGGTGAGGTGGATCAACATCTAGACCTATAATGAAATTTAACACATTATACCAGGCATAAATCATTACTAATTAATTTAACTGTTTAATTTAATATAAAAAGCTTAAGAATAAGTTCAAATAGTTGTTGATTCATCCTGCTGGTTTTTATTTTATTATTCACTGAGGAACCTTGATGATTGAGATGAATTATTCAAATTTGGGGTAGAGATTTCTATCAATGGTGAAAAAATAGAACCTTCATGATCATCGTGATTAATAAATATATATATACATGTATGATGCAATACAGATTGAATTGTAATCTGTTACCTTTAAATAAACAAGCATCGGGTAAGGTTTCTCTAAATGCATCTGAAAAGGTTGCTTAAAAGTTGTCCTCCTCACTATCCTTAATCCTGCAACATGATTGGTACATGTTTGTCCAAACCTATATTTGAGAGCAGAAGAAAGCATTAAATAAAAATACAGTTTTACAAGAAGAAGGATCCAAACTTGAAAGTAATTTTGAATTATTTATAATAGTTTTAAAATATTGATGGAGATTCAGTCGGATAAAGAGCTACTGACCATTCAACCCCATTGCAAGGTAAACTCAAAAGTACTGAATGTATTGTACATGTCATATTATTACGCATTTAATCAACTATCATTTGAGAAACAAAAATATACATTTTTTTACAGCAAATCACTGTGTCTTTGAGTAGTTAAAACACACAGATGGTCAATATCAATTTTAACATGTATGAACTGAATTGAACCTGTACTTAAACATGTTATAAGAGAAAAAAATATATAACTCTACTGGTATTTCAATCCTGAGGAAATAATAAGCAATAATAGCGAGGTGGTGCAAAGCACAACCATATGTCATGCTCACCGTGCTGTTCAAGTACAGATGGCAGACTTAACTTCCCCCGTGTCTTTAACACAACACAGCACAGCAAGCCTACACAGATAGAACGTTCTATTGTTAAAATGATATTGTCCTACGCACCCGATGTGGTGAGGTCTTGGACAGAGAAACAGTTATATTAATTTATCTACAAACTTACACTGTGTGAGGCTCAGAACACAGGCTCTGTGAGGGGTACATGTGGCACACAGAATGCAATATGGACTGGTTCTGTCAATAGGGTGGTAAAACATTTCTTTCAGTGACAGTCACTGGCTCTGGAAGTACTGGTAGGCCTTCCCAACTTTATACCGGTTAAAATGTTTCTTTGCCCTCTTTTTCTGCCTCATACCTTACCAAAATAATCCCTCATATGAAATAATACGCACAAGTATATATCTTCAGAAGTGATGGGAAAGCAAATGAAAACATAATAATTAAAGCTTGATTACTGATCATACTGTTAAATATTGCAGCTCATAAAATTTATACTTGCTACAAAACCATCTTGATAGTCACATACTGTATTAATTTCTGTATTATGTGTATTCATAGTCAACAGCTGGTCAAAGTTGATGTATATCTTTTTTGTAATGTCTATTAAATAATGTTTATTTACTGGATATGTACCTCATTAAAACACTGTTAAATCGGTGATGAAAGTTGATGCCAATTCTCCATTCCAAGCTTTTAATGTTGCCAGGCAGTTTTCATACACTGATACAGGCCCTAATGTTAACTCGCGAAGCTTATACAGTCAGATTATGTTTACATTGGTTTATTGATAAACTGCCGAGTCCTCATGGTCCTGTAATTCAGTCTTGTCCTCTGTGTCCATGATGTGGAAAAATTGTGTCAATATATGTGTTTAAAACGTATCAAAAGTCCAGTAAAATATCGAAAAAGGTTACAGAAATTCGTAATATCAACAAGTGGCATCCATATTGTTTACGCTGGTTTTTCCCCTATGACCTTTGACACGCATACATAAATAGGTAAATCAATATGGCGGCTCTCTGTGTGCAATAGAACTATTATATTTATTTTTAAAATGTTAACTGTGAAGAAAAAAATCGCAACTCAAAAAAAGGGATCTGCAAATGATTCAGAATCTGGGTAGGGTTTACAGAATATCAATAAATTGAATTCTTTTAAAAGGTTAATAAATTTTTCTAAATTTTTTTTACTGAGAATCGGACAAATAATAATATATGTTTTTCTTCCATCAAAACAGGCGGGGCAGTTCTGGGTGCTGGCATATCTACAGTCTTCAATTATCTGAAAAACAGTGAGTATTATATTGAAGACCATTCGGTTCTGTTTCTTATTGCGTTTTGAGTTTGCTTAAATATATCCATAAAGAGCGATATATGGTTAGTGTCTTAATTGGCCCCTTAATATGAATATCTTAATTTTACTTTATATATAGTTTTAAAAATTTGTACAGCTATATACATGTATGAGACCTTTAATGGTCAATTTCTTTTTTATCAAAATGCTGTTATTTTAGAAATACGACATCATAAAAATTACCTTTTCCCGCCATTTTAGCATATTGTGCATAAAACTACTTATTTTCAAGCAGTTTTTCTTCCAGAAAATATAGAGTGCACCCTAGAACAAGCTTTATATTTTTACCAAAGATGTATCTTTTCAATACTGATTAGCGACAAAAAATTATGTATGTTCTACACTGCGCTCTATGTTTCCCATTAGAAAAAAAAACATCAAGAAAAAGGCATATTTTTGGCTTTTTTGCTAGCAAAAATTGCATTATTTCTTACGTCATTTACAGCTAGAGAGTGCATATGAATGTGATAAATATATTAGAAATATTTGTAAAATAATCTCTTCTTCAAAATAAATATCAATTAAGCATATCTGAATGTCATTTTTGAAATGTTGATTTTTAGGGGTTCAAAATTGGCTCTTATCATATATACATGTACTCCTTTACTTTAAAAACACACATCAGTTGATTAAAAAATCAAACTAATTTTAATTGATTATAGGTTGCGTTACATATTTGTTTTACATACAGAATAATTGATTTTATATTATCATTAAGTTTTAGATTATGCTCTATGTCTTTTCTTCTCGATCTGATTTTGAAAAAAATTGTGAATGGTTCGACTACTTAAGACCAACTGTATATATAAATAATATAGCGCATTGACATGGTTAAAGTGAACATGTCAGACATGGAAAACGCTAATGTTTTTTTTTTATTTTGATATATTATTGTTTTTATAGCTAAAATTGATTAATAAAAGATAAACAATACCAACGTTCTTTTACTATTCAAAGATATTTATTGGGTTTTAGAAATATACCTAATAAACATTTAGAATGATTTGTGTTTCGTAACGAGGTAAGAATAATGTTGCTACGACCTTTCCCGCTAAACATGGAGCTAATTAGTCCGAAATATCTGACGTTTTCCTAGCCTTTTTACTACTTTGATATTTGACGTGCTTTGTAAACGTTAGAACCGGAACTGGAAAATTTGTTGTCTCCAGATACTTGCAAACCGAACGAAATTCTTTTACTTGCAAACCGAACTAAATGACGATAGCAGAATTTATGAGCAGCACAATGACACAAAGTACCAAGAAATATCGATAAAAAGAAAATATTGGAGGCGGCGATTTCCTTATTTTCTTAATGGCGCCGGTTCTAAAGTTTTCCTGTCAGGTAACATATCAAAATATTAAAAAGGCCAGGAAAACATAAGATATTTGGGACTAAGAGTTACATTTAGTCCGTATAAAGATGCAAACTATTAGGTCATGTGCAAAAGTCATTCTTTGCTCTGAATGCAAATTTACTTTCTTTGATGAGACATAAAGGACGGAAGACTATTTTGCCATGGCAACAAGTCTCAGTCTTTAAATCCTTTCTAGATAAGTTACTCGTATCTTAAGTAAAGATTATACAGTGAAATGAATAAGTTTCAATTCTTATTCAAATTTTATCCAAATTCTAACAAAAGTGGGATTTGAAGTGAATAATATTTGTATAGATTAATAAGGATGGTTTCAGAGAGGTATAATTTGGACATCATAGAAGGTTGACAGTTTTTTAAATTCTATAAATTAATTTTTTACATCATTTTCAATGAAATGATACCAAATATATACATATAAGCCAATCCAGGCATTCACTTTTTTGTATGTATCATCTGTCCTTAAGATTCTTTGAATTCCATCTTTTTAACTCGTTTGATTGCAACGAAGCGAAAGGGACAACCATTTTCCATTTAAGGAATAACTGTCTTATTTTTCGAATTCATGAAGTGATCAATGGATTGGCTTGTGTGATAATTTGCATAAACGCCGAAGGCGTTTATGCATAAAATTATCACACAAGCCAATCCATTGATCATCTTCATGAATTCGAAAAATCTGACAGTTATTCCTTATATTTACATGCTTTGATTCCGCCAATCCACGTGCTCTAAGCCTGCTACTCTCTAGGTGTTGTCCCACCCTGCACGTTTTTTTTTTGGAACCGCGCCAAAACATTCATGCGGAAATCAATTACATTTACAATTGGTAATTTTATCTCAGACAAAGACATTGGAAATGTAAATATATACAGAATAAAAGTCTGTAGTCCCACTTTTTGTTCTCCTGAATGAACCTTATTTGTTTGTTTACGTGTGCGTGTTTTGAGGATGTATAAATAAGTAGTAGGTTTTCTACCCTATACTTGCACTGCTCGACAGTTATCAGGGTTATATACAGTATGACCAGGACCAACCCGACACTAAAGCAGCTTAAGAAAGAAATCTATTCTGTGACTTCTTTGAGACGTTTCTAGGCCATCTGGGGTCTGATCTGCGTCTGTAATTGAACTGGTCTAGTGCCACTTAGGACTGATCTAGATATTAAACCTAACAACCTCGGTCGTCCCCACAATTGTTCTTTTTGACTGCTTTGTTCACCAATGTTTGATAAAGGTTCTGACGAACCTGTGTTCAGCACCCCCTTGTGTAATCCAAATTTGAAGGTTCTCTGTTGACTTTTTTTTATTACTTTCAGCAGATCCATTCTTGAAAATAAAAAAAAACATATATATGTTGTTGACAGAAATTAAATCAGTAGGAACAGTTTTACTCTTCAGGTACTTTTGGGAAAACAGAAATGCATTCATTGTATTTTGTTCTAAAAATTTGACTTGGAGTAACTATTGAAGTTAAATCTTAGAAAGGGCACGTTGTAGAATTAAGCTTCTAATGTATAAACGTCATTTTCTTATCATTGTGAATTTCTTTTTAAAAAATATCTAATCGAGTCGATGAAAGAAATTTAACGTTTTCCTTTACGAATCAATTGGATATATTTTGATTTTAAAAAAATACTTATTCAACTTTCATCTTTGTTTAAAAAAAAGCTTTAATAACAAAACAAAAACACGAAAGTGAACCGAAAAAAATCAATCATTGTGGTTTTCCAGGGTCCGGGAAAGAAGAAACGAAACAATCCTTGTCAGAAAAAGACGAAACCAAAGATACAGTTAAAAGTATACAAAAAGAAGATGAGGATGAGGATGTGGACGATGGAGATACAGACGAAGACTATGATTTTGAAGAAAGCAGAAAAATTCTAAACGTCCTTAATGAAGACATTCAAAACATTAAGGAAAATCTAGTAGCTGATAAAAAAAAGCTCGAGCAACTACAGGAAAGCATAAGAAAAACTCAGTCGGAAAGAGGTGAGTCCTTATATGATCTATATAAAGAAACTGGAAAGCATTGCACAAAACAGGACATTAGATTGTGCAAATTATTTAAGGAGTGAAAAAGGTTGCAATACATTATGCATACATTTTATTAGTACCTTGGTCTTAAGTATATGTTTTGAGCATAATCAAATTTCTTATCAGAAAGAATAATCACGTAAATTCATTGCCAACAATTTTGACGACTTTGAAATATATGTCATAAGGATAAAGATAAAAAAAAAAGTAGCACTTAAGATAGTTAACAGGGGAATAATACATGGAACATATGCTATTTAGGTACAAAAAAAAATTTTGTCACCCCCGTGGAGCAGTTGGTTACAATGTTTGTTTAGTGCTGCAAGGTAGGGAGCTGATCCTTACGTCGCATGTTTGACACAACAGGGACTTGATCATTATCCTTCTGATAAAATGTATAAACTGAGATATTGTATCGTATAGCAGTAGATAATCACATGAAAAAGATCCATTTGAGCTAAATGAACCTGTGTACCAAACTTATAAGTGTGCAGCCCATGCAGTGGTGTCTCCAAATCAGCGAAACATTCTAAATCAATGGGAATGTTTTACAACGAACAAATGAACAAAAACGCATCTGAACGTTATAAAGTTTATTTATAGTGCCTCTATAATCTACACAAGTTCAAACAGTTGAGAACACCACATATTCATTGAATTGGAATTCGTATTTAGCGAAGGGTTAATGCACCTGCTACACCATCAACTCGTTAAACAACGTTGTAAACACTAATTGCACAATCCAAAATCTTTTCCAAAATATGCACCAATATAAAACTAATTTAACTTGATTTTTTTCATTTAATAATGTTTAATAGAATTTATTTTATGGATGTTTAAAACATAGGAAATAAGGGGTGTCGCCGCTTCACAACCGAACGTCACAGATTGAAGTGTTCATAAATATACATATTTTTTTTTAGTCGGAAATTGAAAATATTTTAGTCATAATTTGAAAATTTTTTCGTCGGAGGTTGAAAATGTCATTATTCCCAATTAAAAAAAATATCGCTTTTTTACTCCGTTGGTTTGAGAAAAGGAAATGTCGAAATGAAATAAAAACTCCGCAACAATCTGTCATATAATCAAACTCGAGAAATCGTCAGCAGAGACAGTTACGTTGATTAATCAGACTCACAGGGGAAAGAATGTAAATAAAAGACTTGTTCAGATGATTTTAGCATTTTTGGGCGGGTAATGGATCATGGAATGCTGAGTAGTTGAGAAGAAGACCGAACGATAGGAAGGCTGACGGAAACGTTCAATGGTGTGTGACGATGTAATGTTAAAAAAAACTAGACGGTTAAAGCGATAAGTGAAATTTGAGTTGATATTTTACTACTGTTCAACGAATTTTGACAGAGAAATTGATCATGAAAAGAGTAAGTGTACAATGGGTACCAAGTTCTCTTTAATTAGAAAAATGAAATTTGTAAATGCGGTTCGCGAATCTCAAATATTTTTGATGAAACGAAGGGAGAACTTAAGTGTATGACGCCGCGTATCCGTCCAATGACGATATATAGGTGCGACGACTACGACTAATCGCACGTTGTATTTAATCCGATATATTTTAAGTACAAATCATGTTGATTTGATATGTTCATCTCTGATTTGAAAGAAATGTAGCTTTCATCAATTATAATTTTGTTGTCTTACGTCGACTGTTAGTGTTTGATTTTTTTAATTGCGACATAACTTGTTGTTCAACCCTCGTTAATAATAAAACACCATTATTTCTAAATATTTGGACGTCTTCTATAACCTAAAAAATGGAAAACCCGAAATTATGTAGATTTCATTGTCTTATTTATTCAATTACTAACCATATAATAAAACGATCATGGACTCTATTGAAGTTGAATCATGTTTATTATTCGCCACAAAACCCATATTGACCTATGTAATATTGTTATATTTGTGGTGAATAACAAACGATATTGAACAAATACAGAATCTATAATCGAGAACTGTGCAGACAAACCATTATTTTTCCATAAGTCTTAGTTACTACAATTTTTATCTTATTTGATAAATTGTGAATTATGATGAATTTTTTCAAATGCTTAATTCAAAATGTCAAAATGAGAAAAAAGTGGTATCAAGAATATTGTCTTATCATAAGGAATACATTTTTGAAATATGGACGCCCTACTATTAATTTTCAAAATGTTATAGCCAAGGTTCAAATTTTTAAGAACCAGGACCTTGTTGTATCAAGATTTAATGAATGATTAAAGCTTCATTAAACTGATTATTTTTAATTAACGAATCGGTGCATTAAACCTTCATTAAATTCCTCAATTTTAATGAAGGTAAGGGGGCTTCATTAAGTGGTCATTAGTGTTCATTAAGTATGGTGGCCTACTTTATGTTTTGTCCGCTTGGCAGAAGGAGAAGAATCAGTGCCTTTTGTGAGCCTTTTTCACTGCATATTATGGACGAGGAAATTCGGAAATGATACCGTTTTAATAAAGAAAATAATTGACGGTCAGTCGAACCTTCAATATAGACATTCGGAATCACAAATACATCACCTACCTTGTCAACAAAATTATAGGTATAAAGCTGCTTCTTTAAATCAAATCACAATAGAAATCCCAACTGTAATCCCAGTGAATCCAAAATACCTTCGTGTATATTTGTAAACTTAATGACGTCATTTCTTTTGTCATCATCTATGAGGTGGTTATAGGTCTTTGTAACGAAGGTAAACAGTAAAAAAATTAATACAGCTCCTATTTTAAGGTCTACGGGTATCAATAAAATCATGCATACGAATAGATTTTATTCTTTATACTGTAATAGCAAACCCTTCCCCCTCTTTTTCCACAAACACACCTTTCAGCCTACCATCACGAAATATTTGCAGATTGTCGTTTTTTGTTAACATTTTCTTACATGTAAATTAATTTAAAAAAAAAACAAACTTTTACTTATTTTTGAAAAATACTGCCACAAGCCTGATACTTCTATCACAAGTGCACGTAACAACGAATAGAAAATTGTTTCAGATATATTTTTACGGTATTATTTTTTTTATTATTCATTGCTACAGTCAAAATGTTATAAATTATTCTTTGCATTGAGAAAGGTATATTTTGAGTAGAATAAAAGATACTGTAACCTTCTTTAAATGTGATATCTTTAAAATACGAGTATACGCCTTTATAAGTGTAATTTTTAAACCCAACATTTTATAAACATAAAACAGTATTTATTTTCTTAGAGATCATAATTGTAAGATTCAGTTACATTGTAGTAAATGATGTCTCATCAAGCTATTTTTTTTATAAATAAAAGTATTTTAAGTTATCCAAACAGTATCTTTGTCTACATCTAGAAAATTGTCGGAAAGACCCTTTTAAATTATTTGCAAAAAAAAAATGCGAAACATAATAACATTTACAATAAATATATGAAATCTTTTTTGCAAAAAGGTAAACGTGATTCCAATTTGCGCCTTGATACCCTCCCGTATTTTATCATTTTCTTAATTGTTTGTATTGAACATTCTTCATGACTTTGCTATAAATGATATTGATACTTTCTTCAATTCGCGTATTGTTAGAAATAAGTTGAATTTTGCTAGAACCCGGCCTCTCCCATTATTATGATCATATCTACATGTACATTCGTTGAATGAATTTCATTGTTTGTGTGACTGAAATAAAGTGAATTTTAAAAATGAATTTATAAGAATAGATCAACATACACATGTAGTAGTAAATGAAGAGAAAAAATCAAGTGAAATGTAATAAACACGAATATGAACAGCTTATTGAGACAAAAGATTTACATTATCAATCAGGTAGAGTGCATACATGAATAGGGAAAAGATGTGTCGACCCCCAGATATTAAAGAGATAAAAATGGAAAGAGCGGGACCCCCACACAGGTGTCTCTAATACAAAATAATATGCAAGAAGACAGAAGAAGAATGAAAGCGAAATACACAGACTTCGTCAGACAAAAGTTCGGTTAAAAGTTGAATTTCGCTAGAACTAATTTTCTTTCCTGACTTCTATTACATTTGAATTGAATTCCGTCAGTAAATAAAAAGTTAGGTCTATATCCTTCAAGACACTCGCAGACTTTGTTAAATGACGTATTTTTTACGTCATAATTAAAACGATTTCTATTCGGTTGACTTTTTTATAAAAAATTTTTATTGATTAGAGCTTATTTATTATAGGTATTTCGTAAACAAAGGAAACGCCCACGGATATGCCCCCGGAAGTGTTAATGCATTGCATTGTGGGATATTCCCCAGATGTTAAGAAATCTTTAATGAATTCTTAAATATTTAATGATTCATCAAGTAATAAGAATCTAACAAGGGTTTTGTACAAAACACTTTAATGACTTTGTTAACTAATGTATTATTAAGAATATAATGAATCAGTAGGCTTAATAAATAATTAAATTTAATGAACCGTTGATACAACCGAGTCCAGGTCTTATTCTAAGGTCAAGGTCAAAAGCTAATTGCTATACCCAATAAAAAGGTTGCCACAATGAATGCCCATATGAAGTATGAATGGCGTTGCACCAACTGTTCAGGTGTAATGATCAAGGGTGCAGTTTGATTAGATTTTATTTTTGTAAATGTAGGTTAAACTCCGAGGTCAAGAGGTCTTTTGGTGGTACTTGAAAGGTCTTGTCACTAGGAAAACATTTGTAATATCAATATTAAATATTTCGTTGACAGATAGATTGGCAGGCAGGCGGACGGACATAGAAAATCTATATACCCCCAAATATTTAATTACAGAAGCGTTAAAAAATTGAAAAGGCATCCGTTTAGAAAGAATAAAGTATCAGGCGTTTCATTTAAAGGAACATGGACGTAAAATTACTATATTACATGTATATTAGAACAATAATCCGAGAGTGGGTCTTTACATCCATTTTGTGTTTGTTTACAATGTAAGACAAAAGTTAGCTTAATTATTTGAATATATAATGTTCATATTCATTTATTTAATTCTTGAAGTAGCAATGAACAATAACTTAATGTCAAGATCTAGTAAATGAAGGGTGCCTACAGATTTATCAAACTTGAGAAATATATTCCTTTATTGATGCTTTACAACTTAAAATAAGGTGTTTCGGGTCATAATTTGTAGGTTAACAACATGAAAAACTGTCTTTTAATCTGTCATTTTCAATGAAAAATTAAGAAAAACAGTCATGAATATGGGAGTTCTTTTGTATTCGGCAAAGGAAATGAATCCAGATTGCCTACAGTCTCTCAAAAAACGGTAATTAGTATTTTCATGGCCTTTTCTTTAAATCAATATCAAATTAAATATAGGTATCCGGTTTACTTTTGGTATGATTTCGAATTGAATGACATGAAAATATCCTATTTTCTACATAATTCTGCAAAAGCCGTAAAGTACGGGAAAATAAAGTTGAAATTGATTATGACGTCATAATGGATCTAGCACCAAAAAATTAGTCTAAAGTTATTTACTAGATCTTGACCTTAAAAGAATGATTAACAATAATTGTTTTCCTTGGAAATTGTGTCAATTCAAATCATCAAGATTTTTCTACAGCTACAAAACGATAAGAATAAGTCTATATAAGAAACTTTAGTTATGTGTTATGAGAAAGATTAGAATGTATAGAACATGTAGTAAATGCATAAGAATATCAGATTTGCAAATTTGATGATTTGGGTTAACCAAAGACATGTGGCGTTATAGAAAAAACTTACGTATTGCCTACATACCTTATGAAAAAGGATTAACTTAAAAGATGTTAAATATGGGCTTCTATAAGTAATATTATTTTGTTCCAAGCATGTAATAGCTTGTAAGCAATGGTTCATAATATAAACAAAGTGGTCATTGAAAAATACGCATTGGTATATTATTTTATTTTAGGTAGCTGGCTCGGTATGTACCTTGTTTTTATATTGAAATCTAATCCCAACGAAACTTGTCTATGTGTAATTTACTAGACTCCGGTCAATGAAAGAAAAATTAATTTACGATTATTATTTTAAATCTAATTTTAATCATAAACACGTATGATTCAATGTAATTTTATTTATGGAACTATATGTTCATTAAAACCTCATTTACAGAATAGAGGAATTTTAATCTTTGCGTTCACTAAATGAAACATGTACCCTCGCCTATGATTTTTAACAGACCTTAATAATTTTCAAAAATGTACAATGGCAAAACATATTTTTAAAAAAGTTCTGTGAAAGTATCATCAAATTTTATTCAATGGTATAGGAAGAGTTACTAATTTGAGATGGATACCCTGCGATATTTTAGAAAGAATGGTAGAGTCAATGTTTTGCTATTGGAAACCCAAAATTACGTTGGATCATTTTTTTCTAAATGATACGTATACACAATATGGCAATATGTAGCAACAATTCCTTGAAAGTCTCATTAGATTTCATACAGTGGTACAGTACCGACCCAACACAATCTTACACCAGCGCGAACCCGAAGCAGACCCCGGGTTTGCTTCCCGGGTGCGCTAGGGGTCCGCTTCGGGCTCTCTTTCAGCAATTTTGGGACTGCTCTTGGTGCGCTTTAGGTGCGCAACGGGTTCACTCCACCTTCGCTCGGGATCAGCTGTGTATCCGCTAGAGGGAACCTGGCGTTTGACCTAACCCTGATGCGTGAAGCGGACCCGCTTTGATTCAAATTCATGCGTTATAAGATTGTTTAATTTTAAAATTCGTATAGTTCTATAGTTTTGTTTCTGTGTAAAACAATAAGTACTTAATATATATTTTCTATTTTATAGGTTAAAGTTTTTTCTTACTCTAATTTTTTACTTTGTACACTACCTACCCATGACGAATTACTCATTCAATATACCACAAAACAAGCGTAAATGAACACTGTTGTTAATGTTCGAGATCGTCTAGTCTGAATGAAATTTACCTTCAAGTGACCCTTTCGATTTAATCATTTTTTCTGTCGTAGGGGATAAAAACACGGTGGCGTCATGTGCATTAATGCAGAAAGAGGTGGAGAAAATGGAAGCAGAAATCAAAAAGCAAGAAAATGAAATAAAAGAAAGAGAGGATACTATTAAACAGAAGCAACGTGAAATAAAATTAAAAATAAAAGAAGGTAATAACAGTTTAAATATAAATATATACGTTTACTTACGATATTTCAACGTGTTATTATTGGAAAATTATACATTCAATATCAATGCATATAATACAAAGAGTCATATTTTAACATGATAGACATGGAGGTAAAAAAAGTATAAAGCATCTACTTTCTTTTTTTTCAAGAATCACATGCAATTTGGTCAATCTTTAACGAACTTGGCACAAAATATTCTTTGTTAAAAAGTACAAATACACATTAGTTAAGAAATGATCGGTATTCTTTTCCAGAAAAGTCTTTGCAGGAGAAGCCTTTTAGACTCCTTCCAGGAAAATCAGAGAGTCTGGATGAGAATGTAAATATTATTTACATATAATTTCTAATGATATATTTAAGATTTGTCGTGGTATTTATTTTTCTGTAATATAATTTAAATCCATAATCTATTTTCTTTAACTATCTATAGCAGATTACGAATTAGCCATATATTTAGAAAAAAATGAGTAATATATGTTAAACAGAGTTGTATTGTATTGCAATTAGTTACAACAGAAGGTATTGGAGTTTAACCTTTACAAAAATGTATCAATACATCACAAATTTTGCCCAACATCATAGATTCAAGAAGACCGGAATAGAAAGTTGAATATAAAGCATTTTAAATTGTTTGCATTTGCTTTTGTAATATAAGGGATTATAAGAACTTCAAGGTAATATGAAAATTCTTTTAAAATAAAATAAAATTCTTATCATGAAAAATATGCCTAACAAATTAAAAAGTTAATGTCCCTTTCAGCATAAACTTTGTTGACTCTTCTCCTCCAAAACTTCAGACCATAAATCATCAAACATTCACTAAAGATTCAATTTGTCAAATTAAATCTAGAATATTACAGCATAAAGGACCTTGCAACCCTTATGACCTGCTAGCCTTATTAACATCTTCTGCTCAATGTTCAACCCCAATTCTTATATAGTTGTTGAAACCAAAATATTTTGTCAAGATAAATGATCAAGACTATTTTTATTTTATTTTATTAAATTCAGTTTCCAATTTTCAAAGCTATTTTTGTCCTTTCTTAATTCAGTGATAGAGGGTTAAATATTTTTAATAAAATATAAAAATGCGAAGAACTTGGAAATACTTTTTGTAATGTTACAACATTGATAGATCCAGAAATTTTATGTCCGTCTCTATTTAGTTTGATTTTCTCCTGTATACGTCATTTCCTGCAGTATGCAAGAGGTTGACGCACACACATTTGATATGTAATAAGCTTCTAGTCATATATACCGGCAACCATGTAAGTTTTATGATTGAAATTGTCTGAATTTTAAAATTATTGTTTGTATTTTACTTTGCAATCGTTTTATTGTGCATATCATCAATATTTTTGTTAATGATATACTTGGAACTCACAGTTGATGCTATTTTTAGATTTAAAATTCAAAGCTGTAGAAAGTCAGTTTAACATTAGATATAACAAATTTTGCGTGATATTTATTTAGGACAAGTTGATAATGTGTTACTTAACTATTGATGGTGTATAAGAATTTACAGTAGAATCTCAAATATAAGTTTTGAATGTCAGGATTTATTTCTGTAATGTTAACCTGTGAATCTATATTCATTTTTTGGAATTTTCTTCATGATTTCCTGAAGTTGTGAGCCTACATGAATATCATTTTGTATTTTTTTTTTGTGTGTAACTTTAACAGAATGTCTCACAAGAGATTTATATGATGTTTGTTCCAGATCCCTGAATTTGGAATAAATATTCTTAACATCTGAGGCATTTTGTTAACTGAACAAAACACTTTTATTTTTAGTCATGCACATATTTATATAATAGTGTTGCATTATGCATGTACTATGCCTAAATAGTAGGCAGGGTTTGACACATGGTGCACGAGCCGGAGGCACTTTTGTTATTATTATACTGACTGTTGTAATTATTTATGCGGAAATCCATTTGACTTTTTCCAGAAAATATCGGTGCTAACAAAGCGCACTTACAAGAACTCATTCAAAACCTTCATGCTAAAATTGGTTTCATGCTTAATTATTTTCGTTACTAGTATTTTCTCTAAATAAGTCGGGATTTTCTGTCCCAAAGCAACTCATCTTTATTTCTGTTTTGTTAGTAAGACTTATTTGTTTGCAGACGTCGATTTTCATTAATAATTTTCTTTAACATCCTTCAATCAAGCGTCATATAAAAAAGCGTTTTAATGACCCTATGAAATCAGTTCATCTAACGATCTGTATATAATTAGTTTGAAAGTTTGTTGTACACATTAATCTAAAGTTCCTTAGAATAATACGACTGTTTTCAAATAAAATTTGTCTATTTTCTCCTTCTTGTTTCAATTGTACATGTATAAATCAAGTTTATATATTTCATAAAATTCCTCCAATAAGTGATCGTCTCTGTGGCTTAAGCGATAAGGCATAGGACTGACAATCTCATGGTCGTGAGTTCGATCCCCGTCCTGTGCTCTAAAGAATTTTATTCAGTAAGTAAATCCGTGCACTATTTCGGCATAGCATGCTTACGCTATATAAATCCTTAGACCACTATGCGAGAATAGTAGGGTATAGGTTATATCGAGACAAACTGACAGGAAGCATAATAATGTTTGTTACAACAATTGTTTTAAATTATGATACATAACTGTCTTTACATACCTTTTGCAATATAATGAATTCAAGGTATTTTTGGTTTTTGAAGTTAAAAAACCATATTCTACAAGAAATAAGAAAACTTACAGCCCTTCCTGAAGAATGTAGATTCTTAAACATTTTGCTTGTTGGACCAACTGGAGCTGGGAAATCATCTTTTGTGAACACTTCTGCAACTGCACTCGAGCAAAAAGGACGTATGATCCATGCTTCAAATACTAGAACATCTGCTGCTGAATCTGCAACGATAAGGGTAGCATCAGTTTCACAAAAAGTGTTTAATGTTCTTTTAATTGTATTACATATAAATACATAATCACAGAAGCATTATTCCGCGATGATTTTATATTTATTTCAGTTACGTCCAGAAAGATTAACGATAAACAGGGACATTGACTTGGAAGCAAGGATGTTTGATTGTAGAGGATTATCTGTGACTGGCCAGGAGTCCATTGGTAAAAATGAAATGGATTTGATAATCGAAGGTCATATCAAACAGTATTCAAATGTAAGTTCACATTATTTAAGGGAACTTAAAAATTTCAGTACATGTAACTCAAGTCATTGAAAAGTGTCCGTCAGTGATTTTTTTCCCTGACCTTTCTTAAACTATTGCCTCTGAATGACAAAGATATTTCATTGACCTTTCATTTTTTTTTTCCTACATAATCTGCTTATTTTTCTATTTAGCATTTTTATTTTACTCTGCGCATGCTTTTCCAGTAAATGCTGTCAAATGTTATCCTATGTTTTAAATAAAAATAAGTTTTAGTACGGCTCCGTGTAAAAATCATGCAGAGGGTGATTCATGGGGGGTTTCAGAATTTCTATAAACTTTGCATGTTGGTAGAGTATGCTAAGATACTCCAAAAAAAATTATAGTTATTTTTTAATTCTGCCATTGGTATCCATGCAATATAAATACTATGTTTTAAATAAAAATAAGTTTTAGTACGGCTCCGTGTAAAAATCATGCAAAAAATCATGCAGAGGGTGATTCATGGGGGGTTTCAGAATTTCTTCAAACTTTGCATGGTGGTAGAGTATGCTAAGATACTCCAAAAAAAATTATAGTTATTTTTTAATTCTGCCATTGGTATCCATGGCAACCGATAAACTCTTTTGGGCAAAAAAATGGCTGAAATTTCCTCTAAAAACAGGCAAAAATACCAATAATGAAAATTAAATGAAATGAAAACTAAACAATAAAACACATTTATTTTTATTTCTTTTTAAAATACAGCATAAGTAGTTACTATCCATATCAAGTCAAAATATTTTTTTGACCAGATATGTGTTCTAATTTTAATCTAAAAAGGGGAGATAATCCATATTGGCAAAAAATGTAAAATATCCATTTTTTAGGATTTTTAACTATCAAAAATTTCTAAAAAAGCCATGTTAGTTTCATAGAGACTAAAGTCTAAAGTCAATAAAATTATTAAAATGATTATTAATTTCCCAAAACAACTGATGAGTTTTGTACAAAAATGGTAATTTCACTTTTTTGTCACAGTCCAATATATGCCTTATATGTTTACATGTAAAAAAATAAATAGCATTTCAAAACCAATTTTTTTTATTTCCATTTTCAAATACAATCAAATTCTTTACTTTTTATAATTAATCCAAATATTGCCACGTCCAGTGATAGTTTTTAATCTTAAGCTGAAAAAGGGAGATAATCCATGTCGAGAAAAACTGAAATTTTCCATTTTTAAAGGATTTACAGCTAAATTCAGCTATATGATAAAAAATTCAAAGAAAAAATACACTACAGCCAAACATAAAGGCAAATAAATGTCATGTATATATTTTATATGCATGTTAAATTTTAAATAGCATTTCAAAACAATTTCTTTATAGTTCCAAATCCAAATACAACACAATTTTTCATTTTCATTAATCAAATTATATCTATATCTACAGTATTATTTCTAATTTCAAGCTGAAAGGGGGAGATAATTCATGTTGACAAAAAACAACAAAATATTATTTTTTGAGGATTTCAGTTATCAATAAAATAAAATATATATATGATTTAAAAAATAGCCAAACAAAAAGGCTGAGTAGGTTTCATAGATACCATACCCTATGGAAAATTAAAAAAAAAAAAACATGTGCACAAAAATCATTGTGATTAATAATTTCACCAAAAAAAGAAGTAGCATCATTTTTTGTCAGAGTCCAATATATACACCATGTACAAACACCAGTACATGTTTACATGTAAGAATATCAGTTTACAGTTAAAAATAAATTCCTTTACATTTCTTAATTCAAATACAACACAAATTATTTTTTTCATTACTGAACAGTAAAATGTAAAAAAATGAAAATATTAATCATATTAATATTGAATCCTAGATACACTTATCATATAATCATTGTATATGTAAACACAATTTTTAAAGTTTTACATCTTTGTAAGGTGCAGTCATGCCACTCAGAGTATCACTAATCTCCCCTGCTTCTCTTCTGTAGTAAGTGACTGTCCTTTGTTTATTAGCCTCTTCTAAAAGCACTTAAGATCCTTGGGAAGAGAATTGCTGCCTGATTAACATTATCCAAAGTACCATCATGGAATCCACTGAACTCTAAACTCTGCTTACTGACAGCTTTAAGTATCTTATTTTCCATTATTCCTAGAATAATAATTACAATATACATGTACATGTACTTATTATTCACCAATTTAGAATGGTTATTTTGATTTTATGAATTACTTTACATGGAATATCAAGTTTATATAATGCAGTCATTTCATTAAAAATCTATAAATGGTTGCATGACATATATTCTCCCACCTTTGGAGTCTTATTAGTTGGTGGTGTTCAATGATGTTTTCTTGCTGTCTGTAATAAATAGTGTAACCTTTTCCTTCAAAAACATGATGCAGCCCATCACATACATTCTGTGAAAATAGAATGGGGTTTAATTCATCTAAAATGCAATAATACTAATTTATGAAAAACAGTAAAACAAAGTTATAACAAAGTCACGGGGACCTATGAAATTACTTTGCTACATCTATTACTCGTTATATCCATATAAGTAATTTGTTAAATTTATATAGCTGGGGATCTAAAATAACTTCGTTATATCCATGAATTCGCTATATCTGTGTTCGTAGTAAACATGTTTTGCTGTATGTGAAATATCTTTTCTACTAGTGAATTTTTCATCATTTGCAATATGTCTCCAGTTTTAACTTGAGTACAATTTATAGAGAATCTACACTACTTGAGGCTTGGCTTCTTCCAATGACTTCCATATCAGTACAATATTAATCATGGCTTTGCTGTTCTAGGGAAGATTCTCCCCTATATATTGCAATGTGAAACTTTGATCCCCATTGTGGCCCCATCCTACCCAAAGGAGGTTTTAACTTAACCAATTTATTTATACACTACATCACCAGAGATGCTTTTATATCACCACTTTGCTGTTCTTGAGAAGATTTTAAAAGATTGTTACTTAAACCATTTCAAGTTTTCTATCTATTTTTTAAGATCCATGTGCGCCTTGGTTTTGAAACCCAATGAGAAAAGCCCTTTATTTTTCATTCAAAAGTCATGACCAAGGTCAAGTTTTTGAAAAGTTTTTCATTTTCAGTCGGGTGTCAAATCTGTAATCTGTTACAAATCTGTTTGTCTGTGACAAAATTTGTGCATCTCAGGCGGTTGAGCAACAGTTATTTCAAAAACTGCCTTAACCATACCATCCTACTTATTCATGCCTCATTGCACATAGGGGAGTGCACAGTAACTTAAACAGGTCTAGACGACAAGATGGACACTTTGGTTCCTAGTCAAATTGTCCAGATATGTGAAGTGTCCAGATACCTGAATTTCCAGTAAAACAAGACAAAATATAATGTTAAAAATTTTCGTTCCGATAAAAAATAAAGACAGGCAAACGTCACAAGGTTTGTACGGTACATATTGGAAGCAACTACAGTCAGGTACCTCATTTATCCGGACACTTTGGTTCCTAGTCAAATTGTCCAGATATGTGAAGTGTCCGGAAACCTGAATTACCAGTTAAACAAGACAAAATATAATGTTATGATATTTTCGTTCCGATGAAAAATTGTCTGAATACTGAAGCATTCGGATATCCGGCGTCTAGATATCTGATGGTTCACTGTATTTATCAACTAAAACTACAATTTTAAATGTGAGCATCGAGCAGTGTCTTTGGAAAATAATCTTTCAATTTTGGCTGTGTAAAGTAAAAAAGAAACTCTATTGTTTTTGGTGATGAAGTTAATAAAGTATGCAGTGAATCGACAAAAACCGTGTGTCGCTTCTGATTTGTATTTACAATTAGTAGACTGTCATGCTTGGTGACTCATTCAATTAATTGTAGAATGCTAGAGCAGAGACAAAAACATTGTGCTGAAAATTACCTTCCATTAACGGTAGTGTTCCCGAGCTCTTAAGAAAATGGAAATTCATCTTTTGCTTAATTAAAAGTATTCAACAGCTGCAATACTTCAAGTACCTATGATTTTTCCTTTTTATTCAAGACTCATAATACATTGTCATATAGGACTTGTAAAATACTTTTGACTGCATATAAAAAGCTTTACCATGTTATTTCGAATAGATTCATAGCGAGTGCAGCAAGGGTCGCAAAGCGATGCACGTAACTGCGAGCTCTGATGACAATGCCTGGGCAAAGAGAAAATTCAGACTACTGCACATTCATTCCAAAGAATTTTTTACCGCAGTAATTTACATCCACAATGCATCACTTCATACACAAACTCTAAAGCAACATTCTTGCGGGAATAAAACGAAAGTTAAACGAATAATAAACTTCTCTTGATATAATGAATTTATTTGTTTATTGCAGAAAGATAATCATAAACTGATTGAAATCAGCCTTGTTCAGACTTTGGTTTGCTAAAGCAACATACGAACGACGTCATATGATGTCAGAATCTAATACGCACCGAATGTTACAAGCGGATTTACATGTCTAATCTAAATGAAAATGGATAAGTATATGCTTTCACCCTAACGGTCGCACAATCAACATATTAAAGCTACATAGCTATTTCAAGCTACAAAATTAATAATCTTAATCAAGAAATTGTTCTCCAGTATTCTGGACCTGATCTTACCAGGTCTAGTCCAAAGACTATTTCTGCCTACGTAGCTATGAATAGCTACCTAGGTATTTAAAGCTACCCAAAGTAGCTATTTTTACCTACTTCTTATAATTTCTGCATTTTGCAGCAAAAAGACCAAACGGCGCAACATGGTGAAAACCATATTTTTTGCAACAGTCACACTAATGATGAATACGACAAAATTTTGGCCAAAACATGATTACTTCCTGAATCGGCAATTTTACATTAGTTTCTATGCAAAATTGATAGTATACGAAGTAATCCTTTTTTGCCCAAATTTTTGTTTTATCCATCATCAGTGTGACTGTATCAAAACTTTGTGCTCACCATGTTGCGCCGTTCCTGCATTTGGCCACAAAATGCAAGTAAAGCAGAAAGTAGGTAAAAATAGCTACTTTGGGTAGCTTTAAATACCTAGCTAGCTATTAATAGCTACGTAGGTAGAAATAGTCTTTAGACTTGACCTGCCTACCTGGTCAAATGTAACTGTCCAAAAGTAAATTATCTTCCCTCTCTAAGTCGAGTAAGCTGAAAAAATCGGACTGCCATCCCTCTCTGAGTGTTTACTCTTGGACTCTGGTGGATTACCATTGAATTTAAACTTCTGAGATAGATCACAATGGTGTCAGTAGGCGAGTACCATTTCGGGAGAACGTCAACAAGGTCAATATACTTATCAACACGACACATAGCTATACTTTTGCCCGAAAACTATGCCTAATCTGTTCTTGTAGAATCCTTTCAACCAATTTATGTCACTTCACACATATCTTTGCAATAAACATCACAGGATGCATCAAAATTACTTTGCAGCGTACAGCTCACCATGGACGCTGCCATTTTTTTACTAGCGCCACCTATGTAAAACTGCAAAGGGAAATAACTCATTTGAAGAATCTTGACATATTCTCGATTTTAAACACTTTGTATCTTTTCAATACTTTGTTTGCACAAAAATATTAAAGTACATTTTTATTAAGCTTTCCATGTTCACTTGAATTATGTATTAAGTTTTTGTACATCTTCTAGGGTTTTAAAGATATTCTTTTCTGAAATAGGCATTATTTGCACACTATCTATACAAAATTACTCCTCAAGTTCTCTTTCCCTGGCTATATGAAAAAAGAAGAATTATAACAAAATCAACTGTTTATATTCATTGTAGACCCAAATGAATATATTAAACCCAATTTTATTGAATTTGAAGATGGTCGATGAATCACCTTTTCTGTACTGTCTGCATATTTTTTAAACGGAGCCGTACTTAATATACGAGACCTGGATTGATATACTGTATCTTCCTTATTTGTTCGCGAGTACTTATAATCACGAATTAGCTTTTCAACGACATATCGTTTCATGATGCATAGTTTATGAATTAAGTGTTTCCTTTCAAAGAAAACACTGTAAATAACTTCAAATTTCAAATCATGCTTATAAACATTGGAAACTAAGGTTAAATTAAAAGAAATCAGATTTTTTTGAAATATGCAAGTTACACTTAATTTTATGAGGTACAAATGTAAACTTCTTTAATAACGTTTTTTAAAACTTGATAGAACATGGAATTATACGTAGAGGCATAAAATGAAAATTGTTGCATGAAAAAATTTCAATTTCAAGCTTTATTTGAAGACTTTTTGAATTAAATTATAAATTAAAGAGTTATCCTTCCTCGCTGAGTATCGTATATCCTTAAAAGTTAATATTCGGTTCATAAGAATTTTAAGTCTTTTAAGGTCGTTCCGTTGCTTTGAAATCTTTACTTAAGTTCAAATTTATATATTTGCTAAAAAGGTCTGTCAATTAAACACCCAATTTAAAATTTTAAAACTGATTTTAGACTGTAATGTAACAACTAATTTTATGATTTTGTCCCTATGATTTTCCAAATACAGATCATTCACACTAACCTGCCATTGATCGGAACTGAACTACCATATCGTAAGAATGGAACTAAAATTAGACTGGAATTTTTGCTACATTTTGCCATTTTGTAACAGTAAAAAAAACGGTCCAACAAATTTGGGTATTTTTTTAGGGTCATTTTTTGGCCTAGTACTTATTTGAAAAGATTATCTATTTATTTATCATGTTTTTTAATTAGGATAATGGGTAACCAAAAATTGTTTTTCTTTATGACCGAGCTGGATCTTTTACCAAACTTTCATGGGTTGTATGTTTAAAATTTTGATTTTAAACTTCTAGCTCGGCATCCTGTGCAAACGCATTAAACGCATACTTTTCGATTCAACATACATCTATGCATCATTTACCTTTTTCTCTAGCTTCTGATTAATCGTCTCCGTTAATATAAGTGCATTGAAAGATTTTTTAAAAATAATATAACTACTTTTATATTTCATTTAGTCAATACATATGTCATCATTAAGTTTAAGAGAGAGGAAAAATAGTAAATGAAATAAAATGTGCTACTGATTTAAAATCTAAACTATCAAATGTTCTGATTTTCTTAGATAACAGATGGTGCATCCATGACTAAAACAGAAGATGTCTTCATTACAAATCCTGAGGTCAAAAAAGAAATGCACTGCATTGTTTATGTTGTCAAAGCAAGTACACAAGAGGAATTTCTAAATGATGACAATGAAAAAGAAATTAAGGGATTGTTAAAAAAACATACACCGACAAGTATGTATTCGGGGACAAAAATAATACTAATTCATGCGAGTTCTCCATTTCATTATGAATCCTTATCATTTTATTTCATTTAGTACGTGTACTTGTTAAGAATCCTTTGCTAAATACTACAAAAACATTTTATTTGCATATTCTTTCTATCTAATATTTAAACTCTTTAAAATGTTGAATACCTGTTTTATTTTGTATGTAAGTACCTAATGCAAATTATTTTCATTGATTTAGATAAACCTCAATTTGCTTTACTGACAAACATGGATAAAGTTGTTCCAAGAAAAGATGTGAAAAATTTGTTCAGGTATCTCTGCGTTAGAAGGGCATGCAACAACGCCTCTAAAATAACGCATATAACACCCAATTATATATTACCAACTGTAAATTACGCAGATCAGCATTTGCCAACAGATGACATAGACGCTCTATGTCTTCTCAATTTAAACAGAATTGTTTCCAGCGCACACGATTACGTAATCCGAAGACTAGTTGAAGAGAAGGAAAAGAACTAGACATAACATAAGAAACACAGGGAGTGTTTGAAACGCAAATTTCACGATTTCATCCAAACTGTCAATATCTTTTTTCAAAAATTGTATACCAGTACTTTTGAATCCTTCAACTTACATATTATGCAATCATCTTATACAAATACATGTAGCAAATACTTATTGAATCGTATAGCGGGTTATTTTATCGGGATGCTCATTTTGGCTTATTTAGCGTTTAAATAAAGTTCACTAAAATTATAATCACTACCTTAGTCATTACTCTTTTTGCGTGAATCTGCAGAGAGCTGAAACCCTGCGCCCGTTAAAATCAATTACTCCAAAATTATTGGCATACCTTTGAGTCTATAAAACGCCAAATTTTACACTGGAAAACCCGCTACACGTTAAATATATTATGGAATTTTATTGCTTAATTTATTTATAGATATTAGGACATACATTCAATAGATATAACAGAATAAAGAGGGTAACAAGTATTTTCTTTTTTTATTTTTTTTTACTTTTTCTCGATCTGTATGAAGAAAGATATAAAGATAACGAACACTATTCAACGTAAAAGTTCATAAAACAATACAAAATAGGAGTAGAACAAACAAAGACCTCATAAACATCAGAAATGGGATCAGGTGCCATGGAGGAGTGACATCAATTGCTAACGGGTATCATCCGCAGTGTGCTCAATGTCATGATCAGGTAATATCGGGAGAATCCGTAGTCGATTCAGTGTATAAATAATGAACTAACAATTAGTTTGAAAAACCTCAGTCAGCATTTGACTCAATGATAAATTGTTTTTGCTGACAAGGTCATGTATCGACCAGAGAACTTACGAAATGAGGACTTTAACAAGTCTGATAATATCCTTTTTTCATCAACTTGCTTGTGATAATTTATCTTGTTTAAGAAATTGTTAATACGTATAGCATGCTTTTGCGTATCGAATCAACTGAGATATATATACTTCATATGCAGATGATGAAGGTATATTGCTACAAAAGTTAGGAGAGTTTACGATAGAAAAGATGAAGTCATCATGTTTATCATATAGCTTGGTTACCATTAACGTCCTTTTCGAGTAAAATATCTAAGTATGAAATACACGTGTCAGATTCTGAGGTACCTTTTATTTCAAGCTAACAAAGATATATCGTATCGACGTAGGAATGGAAATGAACATTGTTAGTTGCCAGTACGTTGTCGAGTTAAAGACCACTACAAGTTTTTTCTTCTTTTAACATATTATTTTGCACAAATTCTGCTTCATATGACTATAAAAAAAACTCTACTAAAAAAGGAGTGCAATTGATACCCGTGGGAATTCAAATAGATTGTTGGAATAGTTGGTCTAAAAAAAAAAATACATAGATTTTTTCAATCAGAAATTCAAGCATCTCTTTGATTTAAGGGTATTTGTGTGTGCAATCAAAATGTGTTTTACCAAAATAATTTTGCAAATAACCAGGTAAGTAAATTTACATGAACGAGTTCCATTTTTATTACAAAAAAGCTCTCAATGATATCAAAAAGCCTAGACTTTAATTTATCGTTGTGAATGGATGTATAAAATTTAAAAGTTGTAAGATTTTAAGCTGATGATTTTGGTAAAATCTTGTGATTCCTAATTGGCCAAAATTTCTCTGAAAATTTTGAGTATCCACATGTGCTACACACAACTTCTTGATATATTGTTGCACAGTTCTCTTGAAGGTTTTTCTTCACTACTGTCAACATCTTAGTGTGGAGTGACGAAAGAGGCTTTGTTGAACACTTACATGAACCTGCAATGTAACTTTGTAATATAATTTGTTTTGGAAAATCTTGTTTATAAAAAAAAACATTCTTAAGTCGGGATCATCTTAGAAATTTACATAAAACCTGGCATAAACTCTTAGAAACCCATATTTTTATGACTTATCTCATTTCTGCACGCCCTTTCCAGGTGAATTTATTCAATTACTTCATATTTATTCCGCTGATTGTTACAGGCATATTAACACTGATGCTTATATAACAGTTTCTGTCCTAGCATATTATGTTTTTAAAAAAATCCAATAAGAACTAAACTTTAACGAGAAGTACTGGATAAAAAATTGACTGTTTTTGTTACAATGCTGCTAAACAAAAGTTGTTTGATATACCCGCATGCATGTCAAGAAAACACGTCGAACGTTGTGATAAATTTTTCTGAATACTGCTGTTGTAACAGTGATATTAAAATGTCCAGAAATAACCTAATTTCTTTCTTTGGAAAACCCAAGCCTATAGTAAAACATATGGAGATAACAAATACATTATGTAGTATTTAAAATCAAAAATTCATTGAAACACGCAGCATTGTTAAGGCTTGAAATAGGGGGCGGGGCCTAATTTATACGGGGAAAGTTTACTGTGACGTCACACAAAAATATGACTTTGATGTATTTCTCATAATACCTGAAAATGAAATAATTGCAATTTTTAATTGTATTAGCATAATAAACAACAATAGAACTTATCAATGCATTAGAAAACGTTGCTAGGTAAATCCCGTGTAGCTGGTTTTAAACAAAGCACTGATTGCGATGAACTTGTATATATGACGTCATTTTGGTAAACATAACGTATTTTATGTACTGTGAGAGGCAGATTGAGGAATTTTTTAATAAGGAAAAATGTGTTTTATAATAAAACGGAATATTATCTACAGGTTTTAAATAGTCGATTAATACCAATGTAGATCCTTTGTTTAGTGCGATTATTCATTAACTTTCCAGAGAATGTATTTTATTAACCCTTTGTGTGCGAGAACCCAAAATATTGGGTCTGACGTCACAAACGCTTGCGTGCGGGAACCCAATATGTTGGGTCTGAGTCTGGAATTAGCGCTTCGTCACATAAAACGTCGTATAAAACGTATAAATGAGCTGTGAATTATTCAGAATATATCAAAATGTATTATACAACTACAACACATTGACAAATAGGTAATGAAGATGTGAAAATATGCGAATTATTTGTGAAATTGTGATTTAAAGTGAAGGTGTTTAACGTTTGTTACGATGAAAGTCAGTCCGCTATTTTTGGAAACAGGGAAAAAAACGCATGCATATGATATCTTCTAACTTGCTCTAATATAAAGGAAACTAAATTCAAAAAATAGTTATATATCAATAATTATAATAAATTCGTGCTAGTAGACATAAAATTACTTAGAAATTGTCGATATTTTAACATAAAAACTATGGTTAACTTGACTTGACCTTAACCTTGCGAAGTTCTTCCTGTTAAAACGAAAGTAGGATGCACATGCTGGACAAACACCACCAAATGTTTTCCCATAGACTTCCATACAAACTTTAGCCCCTCTCACTGATCCATATATTGAATTTCGGGCAAATGACCTTTTTGTCGTGAAAGTTCGAGATATTGGAAAACAAAAAATACCAGAAAAAATATACCGTGTCGTTGCACTTTTACTTTCAATTTCCATTTGTTAACAACTAGACGCGTTTGACACCAAATGAAAATCTCTCACCAAAGTGCATCCCTCACTTCAAATTTTTACCTGTAACTCCTATATACCTCAAAGAAACCCAAGTCTTGATATGAAATTTTTATCAACTTTATTTCACTTGTCAAATATATAACAAGTCTTTTCTCTTATCGACCAATCACGCGCCAGCTAGTATTTTCTCCTCCGCACAACTTTGGGTGTACAAAATGTGTGCGCCCATGTATGTGTTTATGTAGGGGTTTTTCCTATAGAGTAAAAGAAACATTTGTAAAAAGTGGTCGATTAAGTAAATTTAGAACACATATCCATTGCTTATCTGACCTCTTGAATATTGGGACTGACAGTCTTACCTTAAGTACACCATTGGCTGTTACATTTCACACCCCAGTCAATCAGACCCACACCTGTGGAACAGAAAAGATGTCTATAAATTGAAGCATTTTTCTATTTTTCTTTCAAACTTTTGAAATAAAATGATTAATCTAGCATATGTTTTGCTTGTCTTTCTTATCATCTCTAATAATTTCTCAAGGAAGATCATGTTAATCATTCAGGGTAGCAGGTACCCGTTATCAATGAAAAATGAAGAAAATCAGCAGGTTTTTGTAAGAAAAGCTGGGTTATGGAAAGAGTGAAAACTAATATAGATAAAATAATCAATGGAAAGAATAGAGAATTATATCTAGTTCAAATGTACATAAGATTGAAAAAAATTCTATCAGCAGTGGGTTGCTGGCATCAGAGAATCAAATACATCCCCACTGAAAATTTTGTAATTTTGAAGGGGGGTGACCTACATTTTAGCCAATTTTCATGAACATTTCATGTATTTGATGTTAAATATGTACATTCTCATAAAAGGCAAATATATTTATTTGCATATCATTTCTTATTATTGACCTAATTAATAAATTGATTAAATGCCAAGGGCAGATAAACCATAATGTCTGACTGAATAAAGTGCTCAATTGTAAGCAAAGTGCTTAAATAACTGCAGTTCTGAGGAAATTTATTTTCTAATAATCTATAAAAAGTTCTAAATAACTTAAATATTAAGAGATTAACTAGATTTTCTAAGAAAACAATACCTTGGAACTCTTAATGAAAGCAAAGGGATCATCCCGAGAGTATCCATGTGTTGTTCATTGTAAGAGGGTAGGGTTCATTAATCTCTTCCTTCTTGAGAATGCATCGCTGAAATACATTTTATTGTATTAAAACATACTGATAAATGCATCTAGTAGCTTATATCATAATTTTTTTATTCTTAACACCATCTTTTGAATTTTTTTAAGCATTTGTGATGTAATACCTTTAAAATTATCATGTTAAAATAGAATTTACTCAGATAATTATTTTAAAAAATAAAAAAGAAATTAAAAAAAATAACTGCAGATAAGCATGACTCTTGTTATTCAAATAAACCAGATTTTAACAAATTTCCCTCATTTTACAGCATGATTAGAGCACAAAATTACCCCCACCCCCCTTTCAGCAGAATATCAAGATTGGATATGGCAAGGTGGAGGGATATTCAGATACCTTTTTCATAATTTTTTCAGTTTTAATTTTGCCTATTTATTGCATTTTCAATGTATTTTCTGCAAAAATATATTGTACTGTAATTTAAATTAAATTTCCTACTAGTAATATCTAAGTTTCACCAAAAGTATAACTTTTATTTCAAGCCAGCACTGATTACATGGCTGAAACTGGCTTTGCTGCTGGATTATGCCCCTTATGTAAAAACAAAGTAACCTAATAAGTAAATAGCAGTCAAATTTTGTTATAAAATATTCAATCAACTCTGATTAAAACAAATTTGAAAGAGGATTAATCAATCTGTTCCAATGTCTACACTCATAAAATACATGGATTTAATTAAACTTCTCAAGCTGCGAGGGGGATATTCATATGTTTTGTGTATTGATGATGCCCATAAATATTTATATTGCATTATTTACAATATTCACAGTAAATTTCGGTATAAATATTCATTTAAAATTATTTACATGTACATTTATTGAAAATATGAGAGCTAGGGCACAAATTTTGGCATTTGTTCACTATGTGCAGTCCCCATTGTGAGCCTCAATTTACCCAAACCCTCTAATGTTTCAACAAATAGTCAAAACTAACTAAAATATAATCTCAATGCCAAAAAAAATAGGAACCGATTGATTTTTTGGCTGTAATCAATTTTTATCCATGAAATTATACCTTTTCTATAGAGTAAAAGAAAGATTTGTAAAAAGTGGTCAATTAAGTAAATTTAGAACACATATCCATTGCTTATCTGACCTCTTGAATATTGGGACTGACAGTCTTACCTTAAGTACACCATTGGCTGTTACATTTCAAACCCCAGTCAATCAGACCCACATCTGTGAAACAGAAAAGATGTCTATAAATTGGAGCATTTTTCTATTTTTCTTTCAAACTTTTGAAATAAAATGATTAATCTAGCATATTTTTTGCTCGTCCTTCTTATTATCTCTAATAATTTCTCAAGGAAGATCATGTTTATCATTCAGGGTAGCAGGTACCCCTTATCAATGAAAAATGAAGAAAATCAGCAGGTTTTTGTAAGAAAAGCTGGGTTATGGAAAGAGTGAAAACTAATATAGATAAAATAATCAATGGAAAGAATAGAGAATTATATCTAGTTCAAATGTACATAAGATTGAAAAAAATTCTATCAGCAGTGGGTTGCTGGCATCAGAGAATCAAATACATCCCCACTGAAAATTTTGTAATTTTGAAGGGGGGTGACCTACATTTTAGCCAATTTTCATGAACATTTCATGTATTTGATGTTAAATATGTACATTCTCATAAAAGGCAAATATATTTATTTGCATATCATTTCTTATTATTGACCTAATTAATAAATTGATTAAATGCCAAGGGCAGATAAACCATAATGTCTGACTGAATAAAGTGCTCAATTGTAAGCAAAGTGCTTAAATAACTGCAGTTCTGAGGAAATTTATTTTCTAATAATCTATAAAAAGTTCTAAATAACTTAAATATTAAGAGATTAACTAGATTTTCTAAGAAAACAATACCTTGGAACTCTTAATGAAAGCAAAGGGATCATCCCGAGAGTATCCATGTGTTGTTCATTGTAAGAGGGTAGGGTTCATTAATCTCTTCCTTCTTGAGAATGCATCGCTGAAATACATTTTATTGTATTAAAACATACTGATAAATGCATCTAGTAGCTTATATCATAATTTTTTTATTCTTAACACCATCTTTTGAATTTTTTTAAGCATTTGTGATGTAATACCTTTAAAATTATCATGTTAAAATAGAATTTACTCAGATAATTATTTTAAAAAATAAAAAAGAAATTAAAAAAAATAACTGCAGATAAGCATGACTCTTGTTATTCAAATAAACCAGATTTTAACAAATTTCCCTCATTTTACAGCATGATTAGAGCACAAAATTACCCCCACCCCCCTTTCAGCAGAATATCAAGATTGGATATGGCAAGGTGGAGGGATATTCAGATACCTTTTTCATAATTTTTTCAGTTATAATTTTGCATATTTATTGCATTTTCAATGTATTTTCTGCAAAAACATATTGTACTGGAATTTAAATTATATTTCCTACTAATAATCTCTAAGTTTCACCAAAAGTATAACTTTTATTTCAAGCCAGCACTGATTACATGACTGAAACTGGCTTTGCTGCTGGATTATGCCCCTTATGTAAAAACAAAGTAACCTAATTAGTAAACAGCAGTCAAATTTTGTTATAAATTATTCAATCAACTCTGATTAACACAAATTTGAAAGAGGATTAATCAATCTGTTCCTATGTCTACACTCATAAAATACATGGATTTAAATAAATTTCTCAAACTGCGAGGGGGATATTCATATGTTTTGTGTATTGACGATGCCCATAAATATTGATATTGCATTATTTACAATATTCACAGTAAATTTCGGTATAAATATTTATTTAAAATTATTTACATGTACATTTATTGAAAATATGAGAGCTAGGGCACAAATTTTGGCATTTTTTCACTATGTGCAGTCCCCATTGTGAGCCTCAATTTACCCAAACCCTCTAATTTTTAAACAAATAGTCAAAACTAACTAAAATATAATCTCAATGCCAAAAAAATAGGAACCGACTGATTTTTTGGCTGTAATCAATTTTTATCCATGAAATCATACCTTTTCTATAGGACAAACACCACCAAATGTTTTCCCATAGACTTCCATACAAACTATAGCCCCTCTCACTGATACATATATTGAATTTCGGGCAAATGACCTTTTTGTCGTGAAAGTTCGAGATATTGGAAAACAAAAAATGCCAGAAAAAATATACCGTGCCGTTGCACTTTTACTTTCAATTTCCATTTGTTTACAACTAGGTGCGTTTGACACCAAATGAAAATCTCTAACCAAAGTGCATCCCTCCCTTCAAACTTTTACCTGTAACTCCTATATACCTCAAAGAAACCCAAGTCTTGATATGAAATTTTTATCAACTTTATTTCACTTGTCAAATACATAACAAGTCTTTTCTCTTATTGACCAATCACGCGCCAGCTAGCATTTTCTCCTCCGCACAACCTTGGGTGTCCAAAATGTCTGCGCCCATGTATTTGTTTATGTAGGGGTTTTTCCTATATATATGCTTACTTTCGTTTTCCTGAATATTAAACTTAGCATCTTTATCAACGAAGTTATCATTATTATTTGTTGTTTCAAGCAAAGGATTTATAGCATTTTTGTCTACATTATTCTGGGTAATTGCTAATTGCTCAGTCTTTTTTCTTATAACATCGAAACTATTCAAGAGACTTTACTTCCTGTTTCACTTTCGTTTTAAAGTGGAGAATTAATTATTCTATTTTAAGCATCATTGGAAAAGAGATATCTCTTTCATTAAAAGAGATATCTTTTTAGCTTATAAAGATATCTCTTTTTGAAAATCTAAAGAGATATCTCTGTGACTAAGAAGGATATCTCTTTTAACCTTGTTAAAGAGATATCTCTCTAACTTTAAGAGATATCTCTCTCGCTTAAAGAGATATCTTTCTAGCTGATAAAGATATCTCTCTAAGTAAAAGAGATATCTCTCACACAATAAGAGATATCTTTTTTGTTTAAAGAGATATCTCTCTAAGATATGAAGATATCTCTCTTAGTCAAAGAGATATCTCTATAAGCTAAAGAGATATCTCTATATGCTAGAGAGATATCTCTCTTATTGAGAGAAATTTTTTATTTCACGAATAAATAGTAAAAGGGCTTGCCATAATGATGGTTAAATCTAGGACTGACTAAGGATGTTGATTTAAAGAAGAGGCCATGAACATACTAATTACCGTTTTCTGAGAGACTGTAAGCAATCTGGATACATTTCTTTTGTCGAATATGAGAAAAACTCCGATATTCATGACTGGTTTTCTTGATTTTTAGCTCTACTGGTCAGAGACCAGAAGAGCTTATGCGATAGTAAGGTGTCCGTCGTCCGTCTAGCTGTCTAGCTGTCCGTCTGTCTGTCTGTCTGTCCGTAAACTTTTCACATTTTCGACTTCTTCTCAAGAACCGCTGGGCCAATTTCAACCAAACTTGCTACAAAGTATCCTTGGGTGAAGGGGATTCAGGTTTGTTCAAATGAAGGGCCACGCCCTCATTCAAGGGGAGATAATTGGGAATTAATGAAAATTTGGTGGCATATTTAAAAAATCTTCTCTTAAGAACCACTGTGCCAGGAAAGCTGAAACTTATAGGGAAACATCCTCAGGTAGTGTAGATTCAAGTTTATTCAAATCCTGACCCCCGGGGGTAGGGCGGGGCCAAAATGGCCGACCCAAGTTTTACATAGAAATATATAGGAAAATTCTTTAAAAATCTTCTTCTCAAGAATGACAAAGCCATAATTCATCATATTTATATGGAAGCATGCTCAGGTAGTGTAGATTCAAGTTTGTTCAAATCATGACCCCCGGGGGTAGGGCGGGGCCAAAATGGCCGACCAAAGTTTTACATAGAAATATATAGGAAAATTCTTTAAAAATCTTCTTCTCAAGAATGACAAAGCCATAATTCATCATATTTATATGGAAGCATGCTCAGGTAGTGTAGATTCAAGTTTGTTCAAATCATGACCCCCGGGGGTAGGGCGGGGCCAAAATGGCCGACCAAAGTTTTACATAGAAATATATAGGAAAATTCTTTAAAAATCTTCTTCTCAAGAATGACAAAGCCATAATTCATCATATTTATATGGAAGCATGCTCAGGTAGTGTAGATTCAAGTTTGTTCAAATCATGACCCCCGGGGGTAGGGCGGGGCCAAAATGGCCGACCAAAGTTTTACATAGAAATATATAGGAAAATTCTTTAAAAATCTTCTTCTCAAGAATGACAAAGCCATAATTCATCATATTTATATGGAAGCATGTTCAGGTAGTGTAGATTCAAGTTTTTTCAAATCATGACCCCCGGGGGTAGGGCGGGGCCAAAATGGCCGACCAAATTTTAACATAGAAATATATAGGAAAATTCTTTTAAAATCTTCTTCTCAAGAATGACAAAGCCATAATTCATCATATTTTATGGAAGCATGCTCAAGTAGTGTAGATTCAAATTTTATTAAATCATGACCCCCAGGGGTAGGGCGGGGCCAAAATGGCCGACCAAAGTTTTTAAAGATATATATATAGGAAAATTCTTTAAAAATAATTTTCTAAAAAATAGCAAACCCATGATAGGTCATGGGACTACTTTTGGATTTAAACTTTCTATTAAAAAGCCATTTTCTACTTTTTCCTACCCTTAGTGCTCAGGTGAGCGATGTGGCCCATGGGCCTCTTGTCTTATTTATAAATGTAATTTTCAATTAAATTTTAGAAAGCATTTTCAAAGCTGCTGTCAGATAATAAAATTGTTCACCTACCTACCGACCCCACTTGAGAATTTAGGGTCGGGTAGGGGAAACAAAGATATTTTTAATTCCAGCCTTATTGTATTTCTTTTATTTCATAACTCTATAAATATGAGCATAACTATGAACTATGTGTGAAGAGCTGAATGTTACCCCATATTCCTGGTAGAACATTTTCTTTGTGAATGTATAGGACTGCCAAACATCACAACATCCAGTGATTCACGTATGTTGTAATACACCGAGTGATAATACAAGGAAATACTTTTTTATTTCGAATCAAAATTAGAAGCATCGAAGTATTGATTAAGTATAATTTATGAATACTTACAACAAGGACTTATCAAAATGTTCATGGACTAGCGTCATAAAATTAACACAATTACAACAATGAATTTTAAAATATCAAGTTAGCATTATCTTATCTATCTTGAGTTCAAATTATAAGTCATAATTTTTATTTCATAATAAACTCGTAATGTATTTATAAGAAACTGTTGGTCCAGGCGGCAAAACATCGAAAACGACGTGTTTGTGACCTATGAGTAATTGAGAAAACCCATTTGATATGATCATTTGAATTCCAAGGATCCCGTAAATTCAGGTATGTTTTGGGACACAATTGTTCCATAAAATATGAAATTTTCACTTAATTCTGAAAGGTCTATGAAATTTTATCGTAAATTTTCCACGGAATGTCCAAAGAAATGAGGCCTTGTAAATGACGTCAAAAGGTGGGAGGGGTTTCCTTTTCCTACATTCTATAATTTTTCCCCTGAAAAAAAAGCGGTATAGACCTAAAATATATTGAAACTGGTTACATAGAAAAAATATGCATCCTGAGTACTTACCTTTTAATGTCAAAATAGATTCAGGGAGAAAAGGGATACACAGTTAATGTCGATTTGCAGTCAAGATGTGAAAAATCAATCACGTCAAAAATGACACTGATCATGTGTTGTAAATATTTAACTTCTAAAAGCAAAATATGCCGGCACAATCACGCGAGGATCTCTCCTAATGTATTCATCCCTTTGGAATATATTATTTCTTGGAGGTCACTGTTCATGGCATCGTAAAGTCATATAAACAAGGCGGATTTAAGTCCTTACTCAGCTCCATGGAATCTCATAAAAAGTGTATGAGATAGAAGAAGAGCAAATTTTAAAAAATAGCACTTGACGTTCTTGGACGTCATGAAAATAAACAACGACAGCGCCGGGTGATCATACAATGTCTTTTTTTTATTTTAATAATAATTAGTAAATAATGAACGTATCGGGCTAAAATTTTCAATTTTTTTTCTTGTGTTTAATGTTACAAATAAATTTTGAAAGCACAGACTACACAGTACTAATTTTATAGCCATAGTCCACGAACTTTTGATAACCACTCGGTACAAAAAGTACAAATGCATTTAAGTACCATTCCTGTTTTTCCCCCTGACAGCATTAACAATAGGATGGCTGTCATTTCATGAATTTGATGAGGGAAAATAGAATTTTATATTACATGTACCATCCATGTATTATATTAAATGAAATGAATTAAATTATCACAAAAGACGTCATATACAATCGAATTTTGTAGAATACTCAAACAGTTACTGCTTAATTCTGAGTCGTTTACAGAAGATAAATTGCAGTTTGCTTTTAAACCTCCCACTTGAAAAGCAGGCTGGTATACAGTTTCAAGCGGGATAGTATACAGTGATCGGTATGTTACGCTTTTGGATTCCCATCTCCTATCCGCAACTCCTCTCATACCAATGAATTAAATTTGATGAGACTTTAACAAAATCTTTATTACCGTCTTCCTTGGAAGACGGTATCGTATAGTTGAAGTTTTTTACAGTCTTCGGACTATGCATTTCCTCTCTTTTGTGATTGGTAGAAATTGCATGATGAGAAAATTTTCAATTATTTCATTGGTTGAACTGCTGTTCAAGGCAAGGGAGATAACTTTCTGATTATCTCTTTTTCGTACGACCTAACAATTTTGCAAGATTTCCAATCTTACAAAAATGACAAAACGAACAACAAAATCAGCAATAATTATTTCTTAATAACATGATATTTTTATAGCAAGAAATAAAAAGGTCTCTTTAATCTCATTTTAAATAAAATTTGATAGTTACTGCTTACAGGCTTTACTATTTGTTATTATTCTTTTCTCCTTTCTTGTTTGAAGAGTGAATGGGAATCAGCCGAGGTTTGCAGAAAACTCTCTGCCAGTCAAAGTTTACGGAGATGACCGAGCGACAACCGTGGTAGGGCTCATGCCCGTAAAAAGCTAATTAAGGACGTTCGATCCTGATATTTTGAGCGTATTTCGCGCAGGTCCTCTATTCATAAAATTAAGCATCATTTTTAGGTTCTAACAATAAAACTGAATTCTACAATGCAAATTAAACTATATTCAATGAAAAAACCGCGATTAAATTCCATTCAAGTAGAATTAAGCTAGGGACTATATTTTGTGGCGGAAGGTTTTGTAGACGAAAATGGTCAGTTTTTTTCCATTTGAACTATAACAGTACTGTTAATTTTGGATGCCTTTTTTTCCATGCTGGTTGCACACAAAGCTGTTTTTTGCAGTGAAATATGTTATGCTGGTTCTGAAATATCTATTAAATTATTTCTGATGAATTCTATCAACAAAGTGTGACAAAAATAGTAAATATATTCTGAAAATCCGGGAAAAAAATGAGCCAATTTTAACGTAAAATTCACACTTTTTTAGTAATATCTGAAAATGTACATCATATACCCCCACTTTTGATGTTTTTTTTCTAAATATTCAAGATAACTTTGACCTATTTGCTTAAAAGCAGAAAAAGTTTAAGACTTTAAAATAATTTTCTTGCTTATTATATTTTCAATACCGGAAAAATAACATTTTATTAGTGCAGAAAGGTCAAATAATTGATTATGCGAAGCAATTTGAAACTTTTTCTTAGTCACAATTTTTAAGTGTCTTTTTTTAAATAGATTTAGTGTTCATTTTGTTTCATGCTTTAATTGGATAAAAATATTGGATGGAAAACGTGGAAGATGTAATTTTTAATTAAGACACAAATTTTAGTGCAGAAAGGTCATATTAAATGTACTGTAGCGCTAAAATAAGCATATTGACCCTCATTTTTTGATTTGCATTTTAATTAAGCTATGTATGTAGAAACTAAAAATATACTTGGCAAAAAAAGTTTAAGACTTTAAATATCAGGATCGAACGTCGTTAAGAAATACAAAATCAAAAAATTCAAAAGAATAACGGCCTGTTAAGTGTAGATCTGTTTACTGTTTAAAATTTTTGCTAAAGACGGTAATTATATAAGCTTGTTTGAAAACCTCTACTTGTTATATATTGCCATTTTGACTTCCTATTTTACTTTTTGATCCGACACTTATTTATGGTTTCCCATAGCAAAACATGGACACATGATCATGTGTAGGATCAAAATGTAAAATAGGAGGTGCACAATCATGACAATGGCAATATGTAATAAAGATTCTGTGAAAGTTTATCGAATTTCATTTCTTGGTATGAGAGGAAATGCGGATTTGCGGATAAGAGATGGGTACCTAAAAGGGTAACAGGCGGACAGACGGACAGACATACCGATTACTCTATACACCCGCTTTTCAAGCGGGGGTATAAAAAATCTCTGATATTCAAGACATGTAGCTTTCTTTTTCGTGACTGCATATATAGATTTGTCACTGACCAAACAATGCAAGTCAAAGGCATAACCAAACGCAACTTGTTGATTACAATTTTCATAAAATTTTTGTTGTCTTCTTAAAGGATTATTTTGTTTGGCAATGTCATTACCACCTACATGAATAACAAGAAACCTTGGATGTGGCTTTGTAGAATATAGGTCCGAAAAAACCTCGTTGAATTTGGAAAAACTCAACCCTAGTAATCCCTTCCACAAGACTTTTACCCCTGTCAAAGAAAGGTCTGTGCCAAATTCTGGAGAATTCAATGCAAATTGCTCTGCTCTTTTAATAAGGGATGAACCCACAATCCAGATTGAATCTACAAGATTTAGAAACAATACATGAAGCAATCATAACAGTCTACATAATTATGAAAAAAAGCACAAAATTATAACCCAACTCTAATTTTGATACCCAGATGACATCAATATGGTCATGTGTAACCATCTTATTAATAGTATTAATTTCATCTAAAATGTAATCAATTCAGGTCTTAGATAAAGCTTGTATGCATCTGATACCCATCTTCCCTTTCTTTGAATTTCATGTTAAGATATGATAGACAAATACTGAAGTAGCAGTCCCTATTCTAAAAGAGTGTGTTTTGAAAGTGTTTGTTTCAATACCTAAAAATTTTAATGCTTTGTGCAAAACACTTGAAAACTGGTATGTTGATAAGGGTGTACCATTGATATGACAAAATAAAGGGCCATCCTCTTGAGATCTGACATGTAATATTAATTTCTTGTTTTGCAATTTGTCTGACCACAGGTAAAATCCTAAAACTATAGGAGCAAACTCTAGAAAGGCCTTTTCTTATATCAACATTCCACTCCTGTGGCCAACAGAGATAGGACCAGGAAGTTCCAAAAACCACACCAAAAGCTATTGAGCCTGAGCTGTCTGAATAAAATTGAACACTTTTGTCAGATTCCCATTCCAATTCTGGAAAACTTGTAGTACCATTAAATTCATTAAGAAATGTTAACCACTTTTAAAGATCACTATGTATTTCTTTGGAAAGCCGTACAAAATGATGTGGCTTAGTAACACCAGACATTAACCCATATAAACGACATGTAAATGCTCTACCTGCTGGCAAGGCCTTAGTAATAAAAGCTAATCAGCCAGCTAAAGACTGAAGCTGCTTTAATGTTATCTTAGATTTCACCTGAATTTCCAGTATTTCTTTTTGTAAAGATTCTACTTTATCCTTTGGAATGAAAATTGTCTGATTAACTGAGTCTATATCTGAACCTAAGAACACTATATATGTTGTTGGATCTTCAGTTTTTTTCTGAAACAGGAACACCTTACCCATTACAGATATTTTGAAATGAATCTATCAAAATTTAGCAATTGTTTGTACCATGAGCTCCAGCAAATAAAAAGTCATCCAAGTAAGGAAGAACATTTTTAAAGTGGTGTTATACTCTACCACCCATTGTAATAACCTAGAAAATGGTCAAATAAAGCACACGATATGGCACAACCCATCGGTAAACATTTGTCTATGTAATATTTATTAAGAAACTTAAAACCAAGAAGACTGAAGTCTTGGGGACTAATTGGTAACAACCTGAATGCATTAGAAATATCCATTTTCCCGAATTGTGCATTTGTACCTAGTTTTTGAACCATGCTAATAGCTTGATCAAAAGATGAATAATTAACTGAGCAAATCTCAGGATTAATGAATTCGTTAATACTGTTACCATGTGGAGCAGATAAGTTGGTGATTAACCTCCAACCGCCCTTTTTTGGGTAAAAGTCCTATTGGGCTGCAATGAAATTTTTAAATGGTCGGGCATCAAATGGACCCATTATACGACCTAAGTCAATTTCTTTGTTCAGTTTAGCTAATAATTCATCTTTGTGCTCTAAGGCTGAAACCATATTTTTTCAAGATACTGAACCCCTGGGACCCCCATAATGAAAAACCAAATGTAAACCCATGTAAAAGTTGATTTGCCGCCGTTTTATCTGGATAATCTTGTAACAAGTTGTTTAAAGTGGTAACATTGATTGGCGTAAAACCTAAATCCCAAAGGCATGGATCTTCCTTGCCGAAATGGCCTTGAAAATCTAGATTGGGTCACATTAGGATTGACGTTTTGCCGACCGACCATGTGCGAAGCCCCTTTTGGTGTATAATGCTGGTTTGATTACTGTAACATTTGATAGAGGGGTGGTTTTGTCCGCACTTTAGACAAGAGTGTAAATATCTACAATCCTTCTTAAGACCTGAACCTTTCAAGTTGTAATCATAACAGCGCCTGTGCTGATGCAAAGTAGAAGTGGGCTTGCGTTCAGCGACCGTTGCTTGACCCATGTAAATCAACCATAATTCTGCATCTATGTTTTCCCAACTGATCAAGCTATTTTTTGGAGCGCCTAAGCCTAAATTGAATGTCATAATCCCTCCACCACAAAGTGGTAGACCGTAAAGCCCCTAGCCTTATAGAACTGATATACTTTAAAATGCCTTGAACATGCTGAGGAAACTTTTTTTAAATAGATGGCAACATAAATCAAAAAAGAATCAGTCCATTCTGAAACATTGACAATTCTCCTATCCTTTGATTTGTTTTTGATTTTAATTTCACCATCCTCAAACACGAGCAGTTGCTGAATTTCAGCAGCTGGATCTAAATGCAATAACTAAACAAGATCTATATACTCATTATTCCAGATTTTTTCTTGTGTTGTCAAGGGTATGTTAGCCCCAAGATCTGCTGTAATACTAACAAGGGGATTAACAGGTATACATGTACCTGGCTGAAAAGCAACATTTGTTGTTGCTGGAGCCGTAGATGTCTGTTGCAGCTGAGGCAGTGTGCTATCCATGGAATTGACCTCGGATGAGACTTGTAGGCCACTGGAAGTAGCCGATAAATCTTGGCTACCACTTCCGGCATGCTGAATAAGTGCGGGCTCTCGTGTTGGTTGCGCCGAGGGCCACGATGTACTTGCAGGGGGTCTGTCATAAGGCGATTTTGTCTTCGATCTCCGCGATGCCCTCTCTCTTAACAATCCCGTGCTCATATTCTTGCAAATAATTAATAAACCCGTCAGAGATTTGTTTACTACTAGTTGTTGATATTTAAATGTGCATTATATTCAATCAAGTATCGAAAATAAAATGCTCTTGTTTTATTTATACTATATACTTTTTATGCAATATACTATTTTGTGAAAATAAGTCAATAAATTCTAAACAGATTCATTAAATATGAATTAAAATGCTTGCATTAAGCTAATAACATACAAAAATTCCTTTGATTAATACAATACAATGTCGATGATACTGGATTTGTATTCTCAGCGATGATTTTTCCGTCTGCTCAAAACAAGATGGAAGTTGAAAAAGACCTGGCGCATGCTCATGAATACTCATGTATTATTAATCGTAGAATGATGATGATAAAACCGTATAATTCCGGAAAACGGTTACACTTAGTAGCTATTTATAATTTCACAATAGAAAGCAATATATACGCCATTCTCAATAACTTTATTTATCTTTTAGGGATAAATCTGATTATTCGTTCACAACATGAAATATATGTGAATAAACTTGAATTTTTGACTGAGAATAACAAAATGCAAACGCAGTGACACTGAATCAGAGCTGGACAATCAAGAAATTTTTGGTTTACGTATATACTAATAATTCTTTATAAATATGTTTATATTTAGATATAATAATATATACTGACTTACATGATGTAATAATTAATAGCCCTCTAATTGGCCGTGGGCCATCATTTTAAAAATCCTACTAAGCTATGTTGCCTTAGACCTTCCACATGAACATATACATTTATTTTCTACACTGGACAAAAATAGATCAAGAATTTCCAAAAACTGATATGATTTAGCAACCCTCGAACTCTACTGTTCACTCACCTTAATGCGCAGGGAATACTGCTCTTGGGGTAGCTTAATTGCCATATCATTGTCCTCTAAACAGCAATTATTGTATGATATTAATGTTTTTAATGAAGAATCATGGTGAGACAGGTTATAGGTAAAATGTCTTTAAAATTGCCGTCAAAAGCTTATCTTAATACTTTTAAGAAAAGTAATTATACGAAAACCCGTGCAATAAAAATCCTAAGCCATTAACAAGAATATCCCCCAACTTCCATTGCATATTTGAAATTTTATTTCAATAATTAAAAAAAAACCCTGTTATTTATTTTCTGCAAAACGACTCAGAATTAAGTAGGTTGGGTATTTTACGAGATTTGAGTGTATATGACATCTTTTTGAATCGCCACGTTGAGCAAATTAACACATTTCAAATTTAAAAGACTTAATTTTCCGAATTAAAGTGATAATATAAGTGTTCCATTGTCTTTGTTACATAGTTATACTATGCTCAGTAAGATATTTACAAATCCTTTCACCTATGTAAAACATTAAGAAATAATTTGAAAAAAAAAATATATCCGCCATTTTGAATCGCCATTTTGACTTTTAACTTACAGTTGCACCACCATTTAGTTGTAGAATAGTGAGATGCAGAGGTAAAAATACAAATCTACAGTGTATCAATATTAGCGAATGCAAAACCCTGAACAAATCAGAATATAGAAACAATAGACAAATAAATCAGAGAAAATTCAAATTAAAGTTTAGAAACGACCAAAATTTTCTGAGTTAAACAAAAATGTTAGCATTATATTATCATTTTTATAGTTGTATTACACACAGTGAGATATTAAGGACAGATGATACAAACAAATTTTTTCTTTGAAAAAGATTAAACATCATGTTACAAGCTTAGAAAAGTGGATGGTTCATAGAATTTTTTCTCCGAAGAACTGGAATATGAAAAAGACTCCGAAAATATTAGTAATATTTCAATGAAAAAACAAATATAGACAAATAATATTCAATAAAGGTTTACAGGTGAAAATAAATTTCAGAATATGTTATCTTAGCGCTTAAAGTGTATTATTAACTTAAGAAAAATATACCGAGCCAGGTGATTTTTATTAGGAAAAGCTAAATGGTATAAAGCAGCCTATGTGATATTGCCAATTTTTTGTCATCTCGATCTTCCTCTTAAAATTCACCTGGCTTTGTATATTTTTCTTAAGTTTATATTACACTTTTAGCGCCAGGATAACATATTCTGAAATTTATTTTCACCTGTAAACCTTTACTGGATGTGATTTGTCTATATTCGTTTTTTCAATGAAATATTACTAATATTTTCCAAATCTATTTCATTTTCCAGTTCTTCGGAGAAAAAATTTTAAGAACCATCCACTTTTCTAAACTTGTGACAGGATATTTAATCTTTTTCAAACAAAAAAATTGTTTGTATCATCTGTCCTTAACACATTATTTCTCCATTTTGAACGATTTTAAGATAAAATTTTTAAAAAAAATTGGATGTCCCCCATTTTGAATCGCCATTTTGACCTCTTTAACGCCATTTTTATGAAGGCCAGCATATTTTTTCGGATTCAGCATACTCGAATTAGGTTTACATGTAAAAACTATGTTGGACCAAATAATAATTATGTGGCGTTAGAAGTACTGTCTAGCCTTCTTTTTAAAAAGCAGGACCAGACTATTGCGAGTGTGATTAAAAATAAGGCTTGTGTATACAATATGGTTTGATTGCATCGTGAATTTTATTCAAATCAGACAAATGACAGTAAAAGTGTCAATGCACGTAACACGTTTGATTTTAGGGTGGTTGATTATGCAACTGTTTGTTTTAGCTTTTTTGAAAGCAATAAATTTTAAATGCACAGGTATTTTAGATTATAGAATGGAGACATTTATTATCATTATCTGTGTTTAAATTATTTTCATTTAGGACTAGGTGTAATTTTACAAAGAGTAACTAAAAGCAAGAAGTAATCATACGCCTGGATGATTTTAAAAAAAGTTATAATTCTAATGGCAGTGTTGTAATAAATCTTTGAGTTTGATGATCTTATACTGTACCCCGTAAATAATATTTTGCGGTATAATGTAACCACAGAAATTGAAAACGCAAATTAATTTTCTACCTTTCACGGGTTAAATCACAAAATATTTCAACCGCAGAAAATTCCCGTCATACGGTAATTATTTAAGACTAATTGTAGAACCACTTTTTAAACTGTAACATTTTATCCATAACCAGTAAGTTGTGATTATTTATGCAAAAAACAAACAATTGTTTTTAATAGAAATATATACCTTTATTTACTTTCCAAGTAACAAAACGGCTGCACCAGAGATCTGTCTTACTCCTTTAGAAATACATTTTGAATAAGATGATGCCCGTAAACTATATTCATATTGGATTAGAATAGTAATTATTGTAAATTGAAGCAAAAGTCTACTTTATTTTTCGGTTTATATCCTCAAATTAACATAGCACAAAAGAAAGAACAATGGTGTTGTCAATGTCAGTTACTGACATTTTTAATGCAGCAAGCATTTTATTTTTCATTAAAACATCATTTATAAAATATTTATTAAATCACTCAAAGTGTAAGTGATATAAATGAAAAAAAGTCATGCGTACTGATTAAAGAAAAAAAAATGTGCAAATCCTTTCCGTTTATGCCAAATCTTTCTCTTTATTGAAAGTTCTAGAATGTTGGATGATATTGAATCCTTTCTATCTAATACCTATATATACCTATTAAGTCTACATCAACATCAGTATTTAATTCTAAGCGGGGGAGGGTGTTAATGAAGCAGATAAAAAAGTTTATTGAAAAATTTAAAATTCAAAGCTAAAAAAACATTTCACAAATAAAAAATATGAAAATTATAAACACGAAAATCCCATAATTTCTCGTGTGGGGAACAGGATGGTGATGATGGTGGAAATTGAACTGCTTTCAGTACCAATTTTCATGCTCTTGAGTCGCGAAGTAAAGAATTCGAATCCCACTAAAGGACGTGGAAACCGGTACTTTGGATGAGACCTAATAAAGCGAGGACCCGTGTTGCAGTAGGTGCTGGCACGAGAAAAATTCCCTCGCTGCTCAATTGCCCTGCATGCCAAGTTAAGGACATTTGCAGTTCTCCAACGGCAAGTGATGGTGTCTCCATGTGAGTGAAAAATTCTCGAGAGGAACGTTATACAGTATACAATCGATCAATCAATCAATCAATCAAATAGCTATGGTTAAATACTTACCTTGCCAATTTTTCGATCTCCAATACAATTGAAAGGGTGTGTGTGTAAAGAGGTATGTGTGTGTGTGTGTGGCTGAACCTAAACCCCAACGTTCAATGCCTGTATAAGTCTATCTTTGCCAAAGGGTGGGGGTAGTCTCCCTAGCACCCTCCCCCTGATTTCGACACGTACGGCCTGTATACATATATATACAATAAAAATCAAAATGGAGTTAGTGCTTTTATTTCACATAAGGAGGAAACGTTGATTTTAAAGTGAAAATATGACAGGGGATGTACATATATGCTACATGAAAGTTTTGCAATGTAAGAAATTCAAAAATATCTATAATTATCTGTTTCTGTCAATATATCGTCACCAAAAAGAGAAAACTAGAAATGTCGGAAGAAATGACAGATACTTCTTAAAATATATAGAGTTTTCAGTAGACCCAAATTAAATTAAGTTATTTCCCGTTGGCTGACATATTGGGGACTTCACCCGAGTATACCCGATAGACCGGACGTATTTCATAGCAGTCAGGATTTCTTTCCTTAAAAGTGTTCTTAAAAAATTCCAATTCAACATGTAACTAAGTTTATATATATATGGCGTTTAGTAGTAGTGCTAGTTGTTTTTTTTTCTACTTTTCCTTTGTTCTTATGACTTTTTAACTTCATATATATATATATATATATATATATATATATATATATATATATATATATATATATATATATATATATATATATACTTAGAGCCTCCTTTATTTCATTTCTTTTCATTCCTTAAAGATTCCCCCCAATTTTTTTTCTGATACAACCTCTTTTTTTTTTGGTAGGACTGATTAGGAAAATTACAAGGTTGATCACCAAGATGGCGGCCAGCGGGAAATAACTCGTGTTTACTTAGGTCTTCTGAAAAATATCTTTAGTTTTTATATTTGTAATTGAAAAAAAACTAATCCCTCCACGCTTGCTTGGGATGTCATCTAGTAAAACCAAAATATTCAAGTATCATTTAAATTCTGTTAAAAAGTTCAATTCAGTTTGACAAACAAAATCTCCACTTACTTAATCCAGAGAACATCATGCTAGGAAGGTACTGGTAATATTTATTAAATCGAATTAAATATCTCGTTGTAATGCAAATTTGTTTTTTTACTTGCATTAACACGATTTGTATAAAACATGCAATGTTGATATTATATCAATAAAATCAAGAAAAACACTGAATCGAATAACCGATAATTCATGTTTATTTCAAGAATGCTTGCAAATCATATTTGGCTGCCGTGTTCCTATCTCTGCCAATAACGCTGTTGTCGCTGCATACAATTGTTGTATGTTTGTTTATGGTACCTGTGCTTTTTAGGTCTGGATTAGGTATTTCATGCCCAGATGGAATTAAGATGACAAGCATTAAAACTTTATCTGTGTAAAAAAAAAATACGAACCTTTACAAAATATAAAACTCAGCAGAAAGTCTGCTATAAAGTGTAAAGGAAAGGAGCTGACCCTCAGTAGGACGTCACAAAAAAAATATTTACTATAAAATTCTTTTCCTCATAGATTTCATTGCATTTATCTTAATCAATTCATCCTAACTTATTAAATAAAATTGAAACTTTCTTGTTGGAAATCTTTTCCTACAATAAAATAACAAAAAATATTTAATTTCATAGTTTTTCGAAGTTGATGGTCTTTAAGAGTAGAAATTGTGATCCTATTTATACAGAAGCGTGTTGGGGCCAGTTGAACACATTATTTTTTTTTTATTTCTACTCTTTAATCATTCTGTAAATTCTAAAGTGTAAATTTTACACTTTAAAATGTAAGTTTTACACTTAAATCTGTAAATATTATATTTTAATTTACACTTTTACATGTACACTTTTATCTCCACATTTTATACTTTAAAGTGTTAAATTTACACCTAAATCTGTTAAACTAAAATTTGAAAAGGATCGTCCTTGATTTTTTTTTTAAAAGACGTTTGGTTCCTAATATGTTTTATGTCAGTAATTGATTTTGTTTGAATCTGCTTATTAAACCTCATTAGACATTTAATTACGAAAAATGTTCAGTATGATTTTGGCGCTGTGATACATGTTATTTTATATAATAAACTCTAAGTGCCGAATCGGGTTAAAATTAAAGCATTTTAAAAGTGTATGGTGAAGGGTCTGTTCGAGAGAAAACTTCTTAAAAATAAATTAAACACAAAGTATAACTTCATTTATGCACTTTTTAACTTTTGGCATACAGTTTTAAATGCATACACTTTAATTAACAATGTAAAAATCAATTCATATATAAGAACTTAAATATGATCACAGTTACTCATTCAGATATAACTGTTTAACCCGTAGTAAAACAATAACACAGGGAATCCATGAGCTCCGAATTGTACGGTGTATCATCTCCTCAGAAACGCACTCAATTACACTTTCAGTGGCAATGCACTGGCAAACTGTTTATTACCTTTCAGTTCCACGATAATTTATCCACGCTACCACATATAGCATGCATGTCTTTTTATTCCTTTTTTTAAATTTATATTTCCATTGTATACTGAAAGGAAAAAGAAACGCACAAGATCATGATATGGGAAAATTTTCTGACTATGTGACCGAAAATTATGAAAATTGGTCAGTTGTTTATTTTGGTTACTTTGCACTAAAATTATTAGTCAAAATTACTCAACCATTAAATGTAGGGCATCACGTAGGGGAAATGAAAAAAAGTCAAAAACACGTGCATATTAATGATGATAATTTTGTAATAAAATTTTGTAGTACCATACTATGGATTAGAATTATAGATATCGTTTTTGCATATTTGCAGTCAGTATAAATTTCTTGCAATCGTGGTATGGCTGACGGAATCTACTGTGGGTTTAGTAATTGAATTCAATATTGCATAAGTGAATAAAAAGGCAAAAAGATGCTGATGTACAAATTGTTTTCAACTTTTCAACCAAATAAATGTGTTTTTTGGTTGTAAGAGAGTGAACTTAAAATGTTTCCAACCAACCATGACGGTGATGTTGGCGCGTACCAACTTCACAAAAAGACAGAGCTTTTTTTTCATCACGCCACCTCGGTTATTGTCAAGGCATTATCACCGAAAATGATATTTTACAGCAGACGAACTTACTTACTTTTTTCACCCTAAACCGACAGAAACTCTCCGCTCTAATTTGGGCTGCGAGCTTGGCCAGCTTACGTCGATTTTACTCTCAAATGCGCACGTACGCGTCGTTTGCGTAATGTTTTTAGCATGTTTACTCTGGAAAAATGTAGCATATATCTGTCGATACTTTTTTACAAACATTCACAAGTACCAAACCTGCTGGGTTCTGTATATTCTATCCTAAATTGAAAATTCGCGGGATTCGATTGAGCGGGAGGATTCGTTGACATTGGAATAATACAGCCAATCTCTGCCATTAAGACAACCGTCGGAAGGGTTGACTAATGATGCTATGAAAAAATTAATGCTCTGGTGAACAGAATGCACAGGAAAATCAAGTTTGTTACTTATGCGAAAGGAAGATTATGAGAATTTTTAGTTTTATTTTTTGGAGGTTTCACCATATTGATATCAATATCTCAGGAACTATCTCTCAAAATCGCACAAAATTTTGGTAACTTGTTGATTGAAGATGAATTAAAATGTAGATAAAAATGCTGTAAAAAAATATTTGAAATAATTGTTTTAATTTAACTCAAAAGTTTAATATGCGTTTCTTAATCCTTTCAGTATATAAAAATAAAATTCGATATAAATTGCTACATAGTGGTATATATACAAAGGATTTTAAACTCACACACACACAACCTCCTTTACAATCACTCACACATATCGGATTTAACTGGAATTTTATGGAAAAAAAATTAAGATTGTTTTTAGAATTCACTACTTCAAGTGTTCCCCAATCATAGAAAGCAATTATCAAAAGCAAAAATATTTAAAGTCATTCGAATTATATTCAGATCAAAGGAAACATGTCATTTTGATTCAAACATTTTCTTCCATTTTTTAAATCAAAAATGACAGTTAAGAGTTATTAATTGATACTCACCTCTCAATATTATATTTCATTTTTAAATGATTTATCAAACCAAAAAAGTTTGGCTTTCAACATTGTTATAAGCAAGTAAAAATATATAATGCTTTGTATATAATATAACAAAGTTTATAATTATGTTATCTTTAGTGAATGGCATTTCACCCAAAATAGTATTTTTTGAAATTAAAACCAATTCTTTTAGCAGTTGTTCTATAGATATGCATACTCAAATTTCTCCATAAATTCACTACATCATAACAAGTTGCAAATATATGTTGAATAGTTTCAGTATCCTCTTTACAAAAGTAACATGAATCAGATGTTTTTATATTAATTTTCTTAAGATAGTACCCCACAGGAAGAATTCTATGAAGAAGTCGAAAAGAAAAATACATTCTTCAGACAGAAAATCTCCAACAGTTTTTACACCTTTATGATACCAATTTTCTATAAAAATACTCTTATTTTCGATCTTAATTGTTGAGTTGTACCATTATATAAATGGTGCCTGTTTTGAAGGTTAACAGTTGAAATTTACACCCAAGGAAAACCATTGTCAACCGACGCGTCAACGGAAGTTGACAATGGTTTTCCTTGGGTGTCGATTTCAACTGTTACCCTCCAAAACAGGCACCATTTATTTTATCATACTGAATGTCTTCTTGATTTAGGATGTCCAAAAAAAAAAAAATCGGCGATCGTCTTTACGTTCAGGTTTAGAAAGCTTTCAAATTCCACGCTACTTCGAAAAAGATTTACTGACCTCTTTATTGTTTATTGATACTCTAACAGTCCTTTATCATTTAAAGTTTCGTTTTTTCTGCACTCCTAAGCATGTTTTGTCTGTCGTTTGTTGTTTTCAAGAAAGCTACATCGGACGCAAGCTTTTATTGACGTCAATTTTATTCCGGTTCTTTCAAACGCACAACTGACGTTTTGAGAATTCTACGGTGAACCACACGCGCATAATTTCCACGCAAGCTTTTATTGACGTCAATTTTATTCCGGTTCTTTCAAACGCACAACTAACGTTTTGAGAATTCTACGGTGAACCGTACGCGCATAATTTCCACGCATGTGACATTACCGTTGTATTACCCGTTGTCACGTGTGTTGCTAAATTTGAGGGTAATAGATCGGATTGTTAACTGCGTCTAAACCAATCAGATTTTAGTATTTAACATGAAAGTATAGTAAATTGAAATATTAAAAGCCTTAGTTTTTATGTCCATGTCTTGTTCTACCTTTTTCATAAAATATTTCCAAGAAGTAAAAACATCCAACCAAAATAGGATTATTCTTTGACATTATGACATTAGAAGTGTATTTATCTCCATAATCTAAAATTTGTTTCATAACATCTTTTCTATTAATTGCCAGGAATATATCCAACCATGGTTTTGTTGTTGCAGTCAACAGTCTTTTGACCCAAGGGCATTTCAAGGATTTCATCAAATTGTCAATATTTACCATCTTTAATCCTCCAGATAGATTATCCACAGTAACTATTGTTCTCTCACATTTTGATTTCCATACAAATTCAAAAATATCTTTATTTAATGAGAAAATTTTGTCAATGCTATGTGTAGGAAGAGAAATAAATAAATGATTCAGTTTTGGTAATATTAGGGTTTTAACAAAAGTGACTCGACCAATGGGTGTTAGTATTCGTCAATTCCACTGTTAATAACTGACACATATTATGATCTAATTCTACTTAAGGTAAAATCATTAATTCAACAGTTCTAAATCTACTGAAAAATTAATGCCTAACAAGGAAAAGGTTGTTGACCCCCAATCTAACTTCCATCTCGGGTGGTGAAAAACTTGGTTCGAAATTTTTTTTGAACCAATCCAATGATTTTTGTTTTAGTACTGTCTATTTTCAACCAAGATAAGTGATTTTGGTGAACCAGCAAGGTCAAGCGAAGTGTCAACAGCATACTGGGAAATTTTAAGTTCTTTCTCCTGAATAATAATGCCTTTAATGTTTTTATTTTGTTTCACAAGAATAGCAAGGATTTCAGCACAGAGGAGAAATAAATAAGGTGCAACAGGATCTCCCTATCCACAACCTCTCTGAATATGTATTTGTTCAGATAAATGTCCACATTGCAGAACATATGCTTTAAAATTTGTATTAAAAATTTTTATCCAATCAATGAATTTATTTCCAATTACAAAATAATTCAGTACTTTGTAAATAAAAGACCATCATATTGAGTCAAAGGCTTTCTCAAAATCAATAAGAACTAAGAGACCTGGTATTATTAATTACATAGTCAGGATTTTACGGAAAAATCAACAGAGGTGGGTTAAATTTCTCGACTCAGTATATGACATTAGATCATTAATAAATAGTGTATTTTCCCCTATATATCTACATTTAATAAAACCAAATTGTGTTTCTGAAATAAGGGGATCTAAGGTAGTCTTTATTCTATAACTTAGGCAGCCAGATAAAAGTATTTACAGCACATTCAATAAAGTAATTGGTCGCCAATTCTTTCAATATTGTCTTGGCTTGTCACCCTTTGGTAAACACGAAATAATGCTAAGTCTTTGGGAAATTGGCAATTCTTGCTTATTGAAAAATCAGGTTATTGCTCTGAGAATATAACATTTTAAGTCTTTCCCCCCAAAAAATTAAAAATTCAGTTGTGAATCCATCACTTCCAGGTGATTTATTATTTTTCATATTTTTCAGAACCTCTAAAACTTCACTTTCAACAATTTCCTTTTCTAAGAGGCTAAATGTTTCTTCATCATTTTATTTTACTTTAGGATTGATCAATGAAATCAGTGAGATTCAAATCAATAAGATAAGAGTCTCAATTTGTATATAAGTTTTTGTAAAAAAAATTAGCTTGATTTAAAAGAGCAAGAGCCATCTTATGCATGAAATGGCCCTGTAATTATATCAATTAATTAACTATTAATCACTTTCCCATTTCATATATCAAAATAAAGTAGACATTTGGTGCTTTGATTTTCTATAATAAATTTTCTTTTTGAAAATCCATATATTGGAAAAACAGGTTTGAGTAATTGCAGCATTCTTGAAATTTGCAGAAAACATGCGTATTTGAATACCTTCAGCAAAGAATTAAGATATGAGCACTGCCCTCGATCCAAATAATAAAACATGTTTTTCGATCTTCAGAAAGAGAGCTTTTATTTGCATATTTTGGATCAGAGGTTGTGCTCTATATGAAATATTTAAAAAATGCTTCAACTTTAGGCCATTTCCAAAGGAATTTACCAAATATGAGGAAAATGACGCATTTTATGAGGTCATAATGCATTGACAAGATATGAAATTACGTAATAATTAATAGATATGTGGTCACCATTAATCTAAGTGATAAATACTGCATTTGCAAACTAAACAGGGCGGTTTTGATTTTTCAGAAATTCTCAGGGCCAAATGAGTCCCAACATGGCTCTTGCTCTTTCTAACTGATCATAAATTGTATTATTTTCATTGATATCAACCCTTTTTATTCCTTTATTTATGTAGATACGGGATTCTAAATTACAAAAATATTTTGTGGGATTTTCACCATCATAAACCATTCTCGCGCGTGATCTTATTATAGGACCTTGCATTTTTTCTCTTCTTAAATTTTCAAGAGATATTTTTTTCTTTATAAGCTAACACCAGAGCGAATCCGGAGCGGACCCCGGGTTCGCTTCCCGGGTTCGCTCGGGGTCCGCTTCGGGTTCGCTTTCAGAAACTTTGGGACCGTTCCGGGAGCGCTTTGGGTCCGCTCCGGGTTCGCTCCGCGTTCGCTCTGGGTCAGCTCTGGGTCTGCTAGAGCGAACCCGGCGTTCGCTTCCTGGGACCGCTTTACGCACTGGTGCGTGAAGCGGACCCCGCTTTAATCTCACCACCAGTAAACCCCGCCCCTTGTATATTCCAATACAGTAATGGTATTGTGAATCGATCATTGTTATTTATGCGACGAAGCGCACATGTACATTGTACATGTAAACAGTGATATAATGGAGAACATTGATAATTTTTCTAAAATTCAACTGTACATTCGACGTAGATTTACATGTACATGAATAATTGATTTCCTTGATTTCTCGATCTCGAGAAATTCAAAATAATTTAACAGCGGGTTATATAAGGCAAATAATTTTTCTTAAGTTATAACGAGAAAACAAAAAAGAAGAGGAAGAAAAGAGTGTTTAATTGATTTTCATTTTACAATTGAAAATTACGAAAGAAATCTAAACTAAATACCTTTTAAATTCATGCTTTATTTAGTTTAAAAATACATTTGTTATTCCTTACGTTCTGCTAAATCGTAGTGTAAATGTTTGCTTAACACTTGAATTATGATATCGCATCTATAAATTACATGTAACCTTTTGTACATCTGATATATCTAGATTTCATTTATAGAAGTTACACATTAAAAGTTCGTAATAAATATTTACTGGTCTTTTAAAAAAAAAAAATAAAATTACACTGTTTATTAGATCTCTTTCACGGTCAGAATTTTGAAGCGAGTATGATTTTTATCAAAATAAAGAAAAAGGCAAATAATAATTGTTCTCCCGACCCGATAAAAATATATTAATATATTCCCCCTATTTCACACACACATTCGTTGTCTTTAAAAAATTCTAATTTATTTAATTATCTTATATATGATTTCTCAATTTACGTTTACATTAAATTATTCAATATTTACATCAAAATTATTGATCTTCGTGGGCATGAAAAAAATTCGTGTATATGAAAATCGTCCTTCTGGATGCACAAATTGAAGTCATTCCGCCCTAATGGTATTAACAAACTGAATGACTTCACCAGAATGAACGTGAATAAGACTCAATTCCTGATGATACTTAACATTATTATTATTCTTTCAGTTTAGTGTTAGTAACTCTACAGTTCGTTTGCGTTGTTCGTAACTCTCGAACAACCCACATAACTATGTATTGCTTACGCCTTTATTAATTATTTTTTCCCAATAATTAGTCCTAAAACATTTCAAAATTTATAATAGATCATAATTCATATGTTAAAATATCCCTTCTATATTATATTTCTCTGATTATTCTTTGTCAAGTCTAGTTACGCCATTTTGAGAGAATGAAACAATGTACGATTTACTAAATGTCGTGATTAATTAGCATAATTTGTTCAATTATGTAAATCGCACTTCACCTGAGTATACCCCAAGAAACCAGACGTATTTCATAGCGGTCCAGATTTCTTTCTTTAATACTGTTTATTATTGCTCAATCCACCGGAAGTGGACAAGGTGGTCAAGTGTTCGGACAGAGAGAAAAAATATTGAATTTGTGGTTCTGTAGAGAGTCCCAGGAGTTCTGTGAGTTAATTGTATCTTAGCTTTAAGACTTTGTTTTCAACTGAACATATTGATATTACTCATAAGAGGTTTTATGAAACTTGAGAACTGAATTGAAATTCGGCTTTGTTTTTCACGCTTCGCTGCACCACTGGTATGACTTGTGTATGTGACCAGTCCGGTCTAATCTATATATAAACATTGTGGTTGGTAAACTGTGTCTGTGTTTTGTTTACATGGATAACGACAGGCACGTAGCATCGTTTTTGAAAGGGGGGGGGGCAACCTGAGAAATTTTTTTTTCTAATTACCTAAAAAAGATGACAAGCA